>WEIT01028843.1:14856-74115 GCA_013389985.1 Dryoscopus gambensis
AAGGGTAAAGAGAAGAGAGGAAATTTAGAGCAATCCCGCTTTTTATTTTGCAGCTTTACTGTAAGCAAAGTTTTAGGAGAATCAAAGAGCAGCTGCAGCATATTGTAATCTGCTGCACACGAAGACCTGTTCCTCTACAGGAAAATGAGCCATGGAGGATAAATCTTTACACAGGCTTTGATCTGGTGTCCCCCTTCAGTGTTCCTTTGCCCTTTCATCTATTTTCCACTGCTTTTCTGTCCGATTAATAAAGTGAAATAATAATGCCTATTTTGAGAAAGTTTCAAGTTTTAAACACTGGGGATGAAAATCAACCCTTCCAGGTTTGTAAGACAACTATATTTCTGTCAGAAACTTAGGACAAATACACAGTTTCTGTAAGTGTCAAAGCACTGATGTAGGGTGAGTATTAACATCCCTCTATAACCTGTTATATCATCTACAGCTGCCCTGATTAGGATTAAATTATATAGTATGTAAATTGTCGATAACTCCTATTGCTGTTGTTGCAAACAAGGTGCACTTTTAAAGGAAAAAGTCTTTTATAAACATATTAGAAAACCTGAGTTAAACACAACTCACCATCACTCTCATTTATATTGTTATTAGATGTTTTTTAATAGTAGAGTTCAGCAGACACAGACAGAGGAACTCATTACCTCGCTTTCATAACCATGCTGAAAAAATTCTTTTTTCTACCCAGAAGGACAGTGGTTATAAGGGAAGAGAAGAAAAAATTCCAGGAAAAATCAAAAGCTAAGAATCATACACTACCAAAAAAAAAAAACAACCCCCAAACCAAACACTTTTAATATATGCATTTGACTGGGAATTTAAAAGACCTGAAAATATGAGTAGCAGCTAATCCACAGATATCCCCAATACCACCACACCCTCTCACATGAGTCAGATCCTATGAAAACCTTTCTAAAAAGCCTTTAGGAAAGGATTAAGGCTATCAGTGTCAATGCCTCCTCTAAAAATAGCCTGCTTTTGGGACTACTCTGCCACACAAACCTCTTTCAAAAACAGGAAGCATTCTTCTGCCAATGTCACCAGTGCTCTCCAAGTAAAAAAAAAAAGGGGGGGGGGNNNNGGGGGGGGGAAGAAAAAAAATTGGCGACTATAGCACACATGTTCCTAGCCAATTATCAGTCAGACATGGAAAAGAGCTACTGGTAATAGCTCATTTAGCCTACCCCCCTGCCAGTGCAGGAATGTTCCCTACAGTATATTTACTACAGCTTTCTAGATTGAATTGAAACATCTGAAATGGTGAATCATCTACTGCTTGCTTTGAAAGGCTGTACCACAGCCTTTGAGGTGGCACTGGGAGGGCTCTTTGCTTGACAGTTAGCTTAATTTATGTTTTGTTTCTTTTTTTTACTTTCACTTAATTTCAATGCTGTGATCCCAAGCAATATCCCATTTGCTACATTAGCCAAGTCCAAGCCCTTAAATCCATTTGTAGACAGCCATATGCAAATGGAAAACCACAAAGAATCACCAGAAAAAATGTGATGGAAGAAATGTAACTGAATTGTTTTTTATTAGGGTTCTAGAAATTTTTGTGAAAATTTTCTCAACACATAACAAAGAACTACAGCAGAATATTCTCAGATAAAGCCTCCACAAAAACTGTGGTACAAGCTAGGAAGTTGAGAAACACACTGAAACAGAAACCATGGGACTTTAAATCCCTTCTGTTAAAAGCTGTGAAAGAGAATGAAAGCCACTGCTAAAACACTAACACGGCTGAAGAAAACACTTCTAAGATTTTTACTTCCAACACTGGAGACAGAGAACTGCTACAAGTAATGCATTTGCCACCTGGCCATGGAATTAATCAGAACTTTTTACTGCCACTCTTCCATCCTTTTTGTTTTTCCACAAAAAAATGTGCAGTGTTTCCAAGTGGTGAAGAAGAATTATCTTAGAAGGCAGCCCCTGCCTTGGCCTGTCCACGTGGGTTTACCGTAACACTCCTTTAATGAAAACTATCATGCACTGATACTGCCACTATGACTGAAACATCTGAAAACAAAATATTTTGTATTTATTTATTCAGCAGATATTTTATTCCTAGCTTTTTTTATTGGTGGACGCGAATGAGAGAGAGAGGGAAAGAAGGCTTTAGAGAAAGAAGGAATACACAGGATTGCCTCAGTCCTTGAGTGAGGGTAAGCAAAAAGAAATCACTGTCAAATACACCAACACGCATGACAGCTCCTCTGCCAGTACTGGTTATCAGTGTATTTTGAGCTACTACAGTAGATTTCAGTTGGGATTCAAAAAGCACTTTGTAAAGTTAAATTAATCCCCATCTTTAAATTAATCTGAAAGGTGGAAAAATGTTTCCCTATGTGTAAACTGACAGACAGAGGGATCACAGAGCTAGTTACCAAGAGCAGCAGAAGAAGATGTGCTGATATCCAACCCCATGGGTCAAAGTTCTGGCTGTGCTTCCTGGGAGGGAACAGGACACCCCCTGTGCCACCGACCTGACCACGGCACTGGACACTGCACAGGTAGGGACATCCACCTCCTGCACTATTTCTTCAGCCTGACTGACCCACAGAGCAGCAAAAAACTTCCTCACCCGGAGCAGAGCAGATTTATCTGGGTTTCAAGAATGAAGATGAAGTACTGCATCCAGCTCCGGGGTCCTCAGCACAGGAAAGACATGGACATGTTGGAAGAGGTACAGAGGAGGCCACAAACATAATCAGAAGGCTGGAACACCTCTTTTATTAGAAAGGCTGAAAGAGTTTGGGCTGTTCAGCCTGGAGAAAAGGAGGCTCCAGAGAGACCTTCCAGTATCTAAAAGGGGCTTATAAAGACGAGGGCAAACTTTTTAGCAGGGCCTGCTGTGACTGGGCAAGAAGCAAGGTTTTAAACTAAAAGAGGGTCAATTTAGCTTAGATATAAGGAAAAAATTGTTTACAATGAGGGTGGTAAAACACGGAAACAGGTTGCCCAGAGAGGTGGTGGATGCCCCTCCATGGAAATTTTCAAGGGCCAGTTGGACAGGGCTTTGAACAACCTGGTGTAGTGAAAGGAGTCCCTGCCCATTGCAGGGCAGTTGGACCTGATGACTTTCCAGCCCAAACTATGACTCTATGAACTACGAGCAAGCAGGCAGTGCAATGAAGTGCCAATGCAGACACCAAAATCACAGGCACACTGCAGCCATGCAGCCACGCAGCCAGGGACAAATTGACTCAGTCTCTTCATTATTATGCAGTTTTTAAAGAAAATTTGAAATGCCCACAAGGGGTGTTTTATATCCTACCTTAATAAGTACTATGCATAATTCCTTGGGTTTATACAGCTGGAGTGGAAGTAGTCTGACAAAAGGCAGACTTCTTGCATTATATTTCTCAATCTATTTCAGTTTGCTAATAAACCAAAATTTATCAGCATCAGCTTTATAAAAAATTCTTCTGTTGGATAATACTTTCTGGAAAACATGGCTTAGTAGGTACTTTATTTTCACATGACTAAGCCATCCTTCCAGTAACTGGAATAGTACTTGATGATAATTTCAATTCTTTGAGGTAATAATTCCTAGCAAAATTAGTACTTGGATAGCCATACTCTCAAGTGACCTGCACAAAACCAGAGGCAAAAAAGATCAGCTATGTGGCTCTAATGAGAGTTGGTGAGTTCTGTGTAGCTTTCCCCTCGTCTTACTCACACATCTATATAAGCCCCACTGATGATGAATCATAGTTTTGAGGTATCTTGCAGGTAACTGGTGGCTTGTAAATGCGTGAAAATGAAAAAAAAAGGGAAGTACTTGAATCAGACAGTCTTGATCATAATGTTAAGTGTTTGCATTTAGTTTAAGTTCGGGATTTTTTATGTTAGTCTTATTATCTAGCACACCTTTTCTAGAATTACCTTCATGAAAATGGTCAACAAAACTGACATATCACAGTTGCCACTGCCAATTGTATATTAGTTTGCATAACATATGAAGGCCAAAGCATGGTCAGTGTTATTTATTTAATGGTGAGGTGAGGGCAATGGTGGGGTCACGATATAAATACAATCAGTTATAGGAATTTTTCATGATGCATTAAAAATTACCACAGAGTTAAGAGCTCCAGTTGTTTTTTGTACCCTTTTCTAGATGCTGTAGATTGGGGGTAAACAAGGATGGTGGACTTTTGTCCTACACTCAGTATTTTCACTCTGTTAACCTGCACGAGATCTAAACTCATATCATCATGTGAAATGTCTTGGCAGCTAAGGGATTTCCATTTTAAGAATTCTGTAGCTTACAGGGCAAAACATGTCAGTATTTTAAGCAACTAAGCCAACAACTGAATAAAGACAGTTGCTCAAATTATGCTACTTGTGAATTAATGAGCTATCCACATGGCTGCTAACCCTGCTAGAACTTGGGAGGGGGTGCAAACCCCTAGCCCCAGCAGCCACCTTCAGCTGCTTCCTTACTAAACTCACTTGGAGCTGCTTCAAGCAGTACAGAGTAGGGAATGGTTCTGGAGCTGGCCTTTACACGTTGCAGTGCTCTCACTCCAGCCATGCAGCAGAGCTGAGAGAAAAAACCCGCAAGTATCCATTATTGAAGCGTACAGCTTGACAGCAAGCTAGACCACTTCACAGAGCTATCGAGTGAGGAGCAAAAGGAGAGTGCCTTGCATCAATGACTGCCTCAAGAATTACTCTTAATTACCGTCAGATCCACGACAAACAGATATTGCACATTTTATGTTTAACAAAGCTTTTAACCACCAGGCCACCTGCCTTTCAGGAGATGGCTGTAGGTGTTCACACTGTTCTCTCAGTGCTCTATCACTGCAGTGGCAAAATGTGGATTTTTCACAACTGATCAAAACAACTCAGGCAAAGGAGCATCAAAGTACACACTTCAGGCTGATGCAGTGAAAGGCCCAAGAAAAGATGCGTTCCAGATGCGTCAGCTTATCCTCTATTACCACAAAGAGAGACTCAGAAAAAACCCCCATGTTTGTGGATGCAACACCCAGAGCAGATGGCAATAAAAGAAGACTCAAATTAGTGGCATTCTGTATCGCCAAACCTAAACTTCATCTCAGATCAACACTACCCGTAATAGTGTTTGAGTAGTAAAAGAAATTTACTCAAATGTGAAATCAACTATTACACATTCTTAGTTCTGATTCACAGTCTCAGACTGGCAGTGACAGTAACATTTTAATAAACATTAGAATGAAGACACCAATATGACCAAATGACACACTTAAAGTGAGAAATCGAACAGGAGAAACCCTGGCATATCCACCCAAAACAGAACCAAAGCAAAAAAAAAAGGCAGAGAAACTGCTTTTGCAATCAAAACAGTAAATAGTTTATTATAATTTATTAGACAGAATGAGAATGTAAATGAGAAATTGGGAAAGCCAATATTTTCTTTAACAGACATTTTAAGCTTTTGCTGCAAATGTTCAGGCAGTGAGAGTGTTTGCTCCCAGACAGCCTATGGATGTGTGCTCCGGAGGGGTGAGGCTCTGGCAAGGCTCTCCTCAATCTCTCTGCCGTGTCCCCATTAAACTGCTGGAAATGGCATCAGCCAGGGGTGCTCGTGCGCACACTCACCCATACAGACAGTGAAATCTATCTACCAAGTCAGTTTACTATCAAAGTAATTGCGTAAATAGCTTTTGAACTGTCAGAATCTGTCCTTCAAAGGAAAATCAAAGAAAACAATGTGCAAGTACAAAGCCTGGAAGACACAATAATATTGTATTATGCTTGTATCATTAACTGTGGCTACAAAAGAAAAAAACCTCCTGTATCTACAAAGTTTTCTACGGGGAAGAAAATCATTAAATGGAAATAAGAATATTTTGAAGTACTCTATATTCGAATAATCTTAAGATGTATAATAATAATTAGAGCATGCATAATTAGAGCATTATACTATTTTTTAATTTCAAAGCACTAGCTAATTGATCTTCTTAAAGACTGTTTGCAGGTAGAAAGGTAATGGTATGTATTATGTTTTTCAAGAGCAAACTAAGGCATCAAGTTTTTAGCAACTTGCCTAAAGTCATTCTGAACTTTATGTGGTATAGGAGGTTTTATTGCTGGCCTCGATGAAGTCACCAGCAGAACTATTTCAGCAAGGCCAAGAATTTCCCCACTGACTTTTAATAGTGATACATGTTAAATAGATAATTAAGTCTGTGTTTGTGTTTGACCCAGCTGGAGACTAGGTAGCATTTCAGCCAACGGGACCCTTACGAATGAACCAATTATTGATGTCATCCAACTTACCAAGCAACAGAACCATGCCACAACACAGTTTCTGTGTAACTTTACTCTGATGCAACAACAGTGTGACAAGGACTGAGCTACAGCCCCTACCTGAGCTGAAGACTGAGTCACCTCTAAGTATTTCCTGCAATGGTGTGTTTTTTCAGTAGACTTTTTAAGCTAGTGAAGGTTACAGTTTTGATACAAAAATGAAGGAGGTTTTTAACAGTCTATTAATTAAGCTGTCCTCAGAAAGAGTAAAATCCTACTAGTCCTAACTGTACCAAATCCAAAGAACAAATAAAATTATCAGTATTTCATAAAATAAGTATCTTTCTCCAGAGTATCATTCTCATCCCAGTGTCAACTATTTTTTCCCCACTCCTCACCCTGGTTTTAACCTTGACATGCTAGAAATCTAAACCCAACATTACTCTGCTCAGTAAGGAAACAAGGAAAGTAAAACAGCCAAGCCACCTATTCTTCTACTTTAAAGCAAACTAATCTGTGTCATGCTCTCCCTAAAAAAAAATTTAAAAATCTATTTATAACATAAATTTAAAGAGGAGTATTCCCCTTTGTGCTGCTGACATCACCTGAAGCCACATATGTGAATCAATGGGGAGCTGATGTTTCCTTCAGGTAAAGTAGTCTGATAAACAGATCTCACTGGCTGAGGTAAGTTCAGAATTTAAACTCTTCTTTCCTCTGTTTTTGAACAGTAATGTGAAATGTTTATAGCCAAGCAATGGGATTGTACTTTAAATTATGTACTTGCTGGAATGTTTTGGTGGGTGGATGTGGGTCTGTGCTTGTGAACATGTGCAAACTCCCCTGATGCTTCCCTAATCAATACTTCAGAGAGTGCTTTATTACGGACTAGAACATAGCTTTTCAGGCCACTAAATCCTGGAGCTGTCAGGGCAAAAATATCTGAAAACTGGCATTTTTCATTAAGTTTTTAAGCCAACTTTGCTACACAATGACTGCCATCACAACTACCCACCTTGCTAAATTAAATTATTTCATCTTATTGATAGGGCGAGTCAGCGTAACAAAAGAAAACTTTCTGACTGCTGTTTACTTGGCAAGCCACAGCCACCAGAAAAAGAAACAAGGAAAGAAAAAGTGCACAATTCAAACTTATTTGCCTGTACCTACAGATTTACGTAATGATTCTTCTCTGTTTGACAAGTAAAAATCCATTTTAAAACAGCGAGATATAAGGAAGATATTTATTTCAGCAGACAGACAGTCTTAATCTTTTATGTTTCAGTGCAAGGCTGCAGAATGAATAAAAACAAATTATGACCAATTACCCTCTTTTGCCATTACTAGCCTCAAGAACTCATATTCTGTGGGGAAAAAAAGCTCAGCCGTCTGCTCTGTAACAAACCAGCACTTTGCTGTTTCGCAATGCTGGAAAGAGGCTGTCACTGAGTACTCTATATTTGCCGTCAAAAAAAAGTTTTGGTACGGTAGACTACAAACAAAGCTTGGTATTCAACCAGGTTAGCAACTTATTGTCAAGGTTACAAAAGGAATAGACAACATTTGTTTTGAGACTATTTCTCAGAGGTTATTCATTGTTTCACTGTCTAGACAAGTTAGAACTAGGTTAGGAAAATAGCATTTGCTGCTGGAATTTTATGCAGCAGTAGGAAAAAGGGTAAAAACTGTGTGTGTGTGTATGTGCATTTGCTTTCTTTTTGTTTTGACAAACCGGCAGTTGTAGCTCAGAGCCATTCAGCTCCATCAGCCCATCTTTCAGGTAATTTTAGTATTATGAAGCACAGCTTTAGGACCCTTTTTTCAACCAACGCCCTGAAAAATTTTTAAATATGGTGGTTTGGCCCCTATATGTTCAAACAAAGTCACGGGCATTTGCTATCTTAATTAGTTCAATTTTATTCTATTCTCTCTATCAATAATCACATCTTAAAAAAAAAATTAGGACCTGACTTTTTCTGATAAAATTAACTACCTTTATGTACAAAAATATAAATCCAGAACAACCTGAATTGGCTGTTTTGCCATAAAATCACATTTTAGAGGCTTTAAAAAAGATTCCTCCAACCCTCCTTCCACATACACTACCCTCAACTAACCTCCCATTCTAGGGTCAGATAGGAGCTGCTCCATACAGTCACAGTCTCCATCTCAGGCTTTCCTTTGGCCTGAAGAAGTTCTGCGTTGGTGTGGCTCAGCTAACAGTGGCTATTTTTCTGCAGCCTGAGAGTATTCTATTGCACTGTGATCAACCTCCATGATTTTGGCAGCTGCCAAATTTCCTCTTGAAATTTAGGATTCCCTGAGTGCAAGTGGGCAGGTTCCCATGCACCCAGGCACTTCTGGAATATTAAAAAAGGGCTAAAGCTCTATTTGCTACTATTAAATGCCTCAAAAAAATAAACACAAAGAAGAAGATACTAAGTAGGTTTCAACAAATACGGAATTTATCACAGTTTAAAGCTGACAATCCAACAGATCTTACTTCCTTCACTTATGATTCTCACCTCCTTCTCTTGCCACTCCACTTACAATACTACCCACAAAAAACACTGCAAAACATCAACAGCTGACACAAGTTTGCAAATGTTTTTGCACCACTAATTTACAAATGCAAAATTCACCCAGCTCCTAAGAAAGTGTACAGCTTTCACACATCTCCTGGGGATCTGTGCTGTATTAGTCAAAGGTTTAAACCCAGCGTATTCCCTATGAATAATCTTTCTCCCCTTTCCCCTCCTTCTTCCTGTCCACATCTAAAAGCAGAATCCCCTGCTTCCTTTTCTTTAATTTACAGATTATGTGATCCAAAGTGTCACCCATTGGATTACTGCACATAACCTGAGCACTACCCGAAGCTTACTTGTCTTCCACTTGTCCAGCATTACTTAAATGGAATTATCCATCACAATCCATATACCAAATCTGCATAGCTCACTTATCTCAAGATTCTGTGTGTCACCTACCAGATTATCCGTTTTAATCCATACATTGAATCTACATAACATATGTCTTTAATTCATGGGCTCTGATGAGCTATAGTATCGCTGAATGGATTATTTCTCTTTATCCATTATTGGCAGTCCTAAAACTGTTGACTGCGTACTCTCTCATGCCCCATCTTCTGAGCACGTGAGCAAAATCAGAGTCTTCAGCAAACACAGCTCTATCTCACATTAAACACAGCCCAACACAATACCTGCATTGATACTTCACAAAATTTGGTACCCAGTTTCTCACACAAAACAAATGTCTGTGTTATCGTGAATTGAAGATCAGGATTGGTAGGCTAATCTTGCTTTCAATTACATCCATAAATCTATAGTTACTCCAATACAGTCTCTGTAGTCACCTAGATTTAAGTGGATACAATGAAGAGCTGATTTTAACCTAATGACAATCCCTTTCACAGTGAGTGCAGAAAACACTTCACCTGACTTGTTTACAAATTAACCTGCACAATAGAAAAGGTTTTTCAAACAACGACAAAAACGTATCGGGTTCAGACTTGCCCAGTCTTTCTTGAGAGATTTGGGCACAATCACTGTTAACAATGCCTTCAACAGAAAACCAACTCAGTAAGATTGGAAATGAATGTCTGTTTAGCCTGTTGTTCCACACACCTATTCAATATTAGCTAAGTGGGGAATATATAAAATATGCATTATTATGTCTTGACAAGTCTCAATAGAGAGATGGACAAGATTAGCAGCAAGGCTTTGTGCACACCAAGGAAGTTTTAAGAAGAGTTCTCATCATGGCTAAAGCTGCCTCACTCACCCCAGTGTGAGCAAGGCTGGACAACCCATGATGCACCTGAGGAACCAGAACTGCTCCTGAGGCCCAGCAGCAGTGAAAGAGAAGCTTCATGTTAATTTTCTATATATAGGGATGATCAATCATATTTAAGAAATAAATATATTTTTTTATACCTTTTCCTAGTAACACTGGAAGACAGTACCTTCTTTCCCCCTGCAATGCACAGTTACAAGGCAGTTACACTGACAGTAGAAAAGGAGAATGATTTTCTTTCCTGTAGATGATTGGTTTGAGACCTGAAGATCTCTCTGCTCCACTGAATCCAATAAACTGCATTATCCATGAATAATCCAGAGGCCTTTTGAGCCCTGGTTTTGAATATGATGGATATAAGTAAGTTTGAACAGGCATTAACCAATTCAATATACAGTTTTACAGCTTCACTTTAAAATACTTCAATTTAACAGCACGTTTTGTAGGTTTTACTACATAGTGACTTGTTTTGAGCAGAGTAAAAATTCCATGGATACCAAAACAGAATTTCTTAAGAAATCTCTAGTGCCAAGCTTGTAATTTAGCCCTAGACTATCTCTCTGAACAAACACGGGTATTTGAGTTACAGTTTCTACAGATATGAAAGGTTCTAGATTTTGCCCCAATTTAAGATTATTCCCTTGCAGTACCTTTTGATCAAGCCGCGGAATAAAACAGTACATTTCCTTTTCAATTAGTAACTGGATATATAGATCCTTCTAATTGTGATCTTGAAGTTTGCAGCTGGCTCTCTGCAGATACTTAGTGATGGTTCCCCTGTTTTACAGCCACGCAGATGAAGAAAGGGGGGTTTAAAGTAGCAGCCAAAGGTAACAAGGCAACTAAGAGAAACAACTGAATACAAAACATGGCAGTCTGGTGACTTCCAAACATTCACCAATTCCTCTATCTTTAATAAAATATTACTGCTTTCTAACTTAAAAGAAATCACGCTAATAGAAAATAAAGTCTTCCTCTTCATCTCCCTTTCTTTTAATCTCTCCTAAAGAATAAAACTCGGTGGTAATAACACAGACTTAGGCATTAGCAATATGTAGCCTAGTGCTGAGACTTTAGCACATGACGTACTAAAACTCCCCCAGACCTAATGAAAAACACAATGAAATTTTGAACAGTTAAATGGAAAAAACTATTCAGTGCATAAGACAGTTGGGCAGTACAGCTCTTAGTGCTGTCCACATTCCAGGGTGTATAGGACACTACTTAAGTGGGGGTTTCCAAATATCACTAATAGAGAAATGAGGGCTGGAAAAAATGCAGCTGTCAGGCCAAATACAGAGAGAGAAGTTAATTTAAAAATCACAACTGGAGAACTTCCTAACTATAGAAGGACAAAATCATTTTGTAGCATAATATATGTGTGTTTGTACACGTGTATGTGGGTATAGAGCAACTCAACTTGCACACCTTTCCTGCTGCCTCACTAAATATAGCTGCAATACAGCTGAGCCATTGTTTGTTGGCTGCTCACAGCTGATGGTGCCATGAAAACCACATTCCTGGGCACTAAATAATCAGCCTGTCTGACCCCCCAAGAATCTGTAAGTCAAATTCATTTACCCCCAGAGGGCAAGGCTCTATTGTATCCTCCCTCCTTTCTAGCCACCTAGGAACAATGGACAATAATTGCAACTGTCACGGCAGTCAGTAGGAAAAATAAACCAGTGCCTGTTTTCACAGCTTACTGCCAAACTTGATCCAAACACCTAATAACCATGCCCCCAACCACAGAACCACAGTTGCACTAAAAGGCAGATGTAAGGCTTTTGAACAGAACTACAGAACAATAACTCGACTTGTGTTCAAAATATAAAGCTAAAACCCAAAAATTAAAGCAAAGAAAAGTCTTCTTTGAGGCTGTGCTGTTGCTCTCCATCCTTTTCCCCAGGCATGACTGAAAAGACTGTTGAGTTTCTCTCATGGTAGCATATAGCTGGCTGCTGCTGCTGCTTTCAAGTTTAGCTTGTGAAAGGGAATAAGAGGAAGAGAGAAAAAAGATTGCCCTCCTAAAGAACAAGATCATAGGCACTGGGAACAGACCACCTTCTCAGTGCACAGCACTCTTCAGAGCAGCTCTACAGAATCCAAAGGCACTGGAGAATCACTGGGAGTCCTTCTAAAGGCTCCAGTGAGTCAAGAGTTAAAGAAGCTCCATACAGTGTGCAAGATCTGCTGAAATCCACACCCAAAAGTGGGTATGAAAGATGTCTTCTCATACTTTGTCCCTGAAACATCTTAAGGATTCATCACTTCATGGCAAAGGATGATATTATTTTAAAACAATGTGCTTTTAAAACCCGGAACTCCCAGGTAAGTCCAGTGGCTGCCCTTCCTCTTTACGACCTGTTGCTTTACACACATGGAGCAGGAGTGAACAACTGAAGGTTTGGCCCTCTGTAGTGGTAGTAATAATAATCATCATCATCATCATCATCATCACAACAACAACAACATGATCTCAGCCTATTGGGGGCCGGAGCACTACATTCTGCTATAAAGTTATTCTACATAGGTAATGAATATATATTTTTGAATTACAGCCTCCTAGGGAGAAGCCTGGGTAAACAAGTGGCATATTTTCCTGCTTGTGTAAGTCAGTGGAATAGCACAAACTAATGCTGGTGGCTTATCGGTGACAGGCTGGAAGGCTCATATAATTAAAATAACACTTTCTTTGCATATGCACCAATCCATTAACCTGTGACAGCATGTTGTGTTGTATGCTTTACTGAATACTGCCCACCTCTTGTGCACACGGTCCATAAACCTTTCAGGCACAAGGTTTGGGAGCCTGCCTGAGTGAGGATCTTTAGATCGGGGACAACATTAGTAAGTAAACATACCAAAAATAATGGAGAGAAACTAAATCCAGTTTGTAAAAATGAGACAAGGGTTTAATTTTAATTTCATTCTACTTTCGCATTTCCAAAACAACATTCGTTTGGATTTTGCTGCTCCAGATGTACACTGATACAAATGGGAGAAGAATCAGAGTCACTGTTTCTTTACAGAGTGATAATGGCTGCTCTGAAAACTTACAATTTTTGACATGTGTATTTTGAGTGAGTTCCTTATCACAAGCACTGCAGAGGAATTATAAAAATATTAAATTACATGAAAACAAACAACTACAGGTTCCCTAAAATGACCTCAGATATATAAAAATGGGAAATATCTTGGCAAAGAAGAAGCTACTGCTGCTGGAGAGTGGTCAAATTTTGTCATTTTCCTTCTGGAGTAGGGCTTTAAAAGAACATGCTTTAGTGCACAGATGTTGTATGCTGTCTTTTAAAATCTGCACTGGCTAATTTCAGTACCTAGAGGTATCATAACACAAACTTTGCTCTTTTTATTTTTTCCTACATGCAAAAAAAGTTAAAAAAAAAAAAGGTAAAAAAAAAAGTAAAAAGAAAATCTACATCATCAAAATGATCATCCTCAGATTTCAGAAGCTGAGGTCTGCTATACTTTGATGCTACATATATTCAATACATGAATTGACCTTTTTTTTCCAAATCCAGCAATAGGATGTGTTCGTTTATAACACAGAACGATATATGCAACAAAAGCTTAATGTAAATTCATTCACTTACGGCAATATACCGTTTCACTGATTTATATTATCACAGATGGGAGTGCATACATTTCATTTAAACCCCAAATTACCATGTTTGAAGGGGAGGGGAAGAGGAGCAGACAAAGTTCCATAAAGCCAGTGGTATCTATATATTCATTCTTAATTTCCTTTAGCACAGAAACAGCGTTACCTTTTATTTCTCCAAAGTTCCCTGATCCCATGGCAAGAAGCTTGTCTTTCCAGTCCTTTGATAGTAGCTTTTCAATACTGGGAGTTTCTGAGTGAAGGGGGGGAAAAAAAATGTAAGCAAATCAACATGACTGTCTCCACAATAGAACTCATTAAAAGTCTATCTGCTAAAAATAAGGCCAACCCTATTCTGGGCCCCAGTTTGTAATGACTTCATCAACAAACTGATAAGAGGGGAGGGAAGAGGGAAAAAAAAGGAACAAAAAAGAAAAAAACGGAATGTGTTTTGTCACCTGCTGTTTCAGAACCATTAGCTTTTTCCTCTAGTGGAACAAAGCTCCGGTAATTCTGTATTACAATGGGCACATATAAACCTGCAGTTCATTGTTTTTCAATTTGGTGAACAAGTTGCTGCCTATAATGGATGCCTGTCAGTTTCTGGGTGTTAGTCTGCAGTCAAAAAATAATTATGTTGATAAAATCCAGAGTAAAGAGAGAGAGAGAGAAAGAGAGAGAGAAGAAAAGAATTAGGTCCTAAATCTGCTACATGTAATTATATCCCTCTGAGTCTTTACAATTACATCCACTTTATAATGTGTGTTTAAACATCGTGTGGTGGTAAGCACACTGTGGAAAGATTTTCCGGTAACACGCGCATTATAAATAATAATAAAAAAGTTGGGTATGGAAAAAAGCTTTAAAAGACTGCAAAATCCGAAGGGAGAAAAGGCATTGCTTAGAATGGAAACCCATTATTTGCTCATTTCAGATTCTATCACTTCCTTTAAAAATAAAATAAAATAAAATATATTTGTTCAGTAATTTTCAGGAAAAATGCAGCGAGGGTGTGGATGGGTCTGATATTTATGTCTGCAACTCTTGTGTTCTGACCTCTTTTTGTGTAGAATTTTAATGCATAAGTAAATATAAATGCTAATAAAATTCAGAGAACATTAAACTCAATTCCAAACAATGTAATTGTATATTCTTGTCAGCATTTAGATGGGTACACAATTACAATAGCTTTCAATCCCACGATTAGCACTGCATTCAGTTAGAAAATGGAGTGTACTAAAAGATAAGTGTCCCAGTATGTGCCATCTAAATAACAATACCCACACTTATTATCTGGATCTAAGACATATACTGCTATTCTCCACATTTGTGTTTATGTGTATTTGTATTTGTTCAGGCATTTGTTTACCCCCTACCAGGAGCATAAACGGAGTACATGTTAACTTATCAAAGGGACCGTCTGGCCTAGAGACCATACAATTATTAGCAACTGGTTAATTTTCCCCACAGTAAAAACCATTACGAGCAACCTTCATTATCTCGTTTGGCTAATTCCGCCTCCTTTCTTAAGCCTCAACTTAGAGCTCGGAGGCGCTGCGGTTCCTCGGGGCGGCTCTGCTGGCCGCGCTCTCCTCGCATCCCCCCGCCGCTCCCAGGGGGCTGAGTGAGCCCAGGCTCCCTTGAACCCGCCGCCCGCGGGGCAGTATCAATGCCCACGAACTACCGTGCCACGGGCACAGGGATGCTCTCCTGCATCTCACATCGACCTCGTCTCTGCTCGCACACAGCTGCGTGCAGACAGACGGAAGGACAGACACCCGAGCCGGGCACAGCCCCACGCCCGCATCTCGCAGGGAGAGCAGCGACAACCTTCGGGTGCCACCGACAGCACAGGAGGGTGTTTTGTTCCGTGACATTTTTATTCACGTTGCAGCACCCCGATCTCCTCCTGTGCATTCGCGGGCACTCCCTGTGCTGATCCCCGGGCTTGCCCGAGTGAAATTTCTCTGCTAGGATCTCTAAAACTTATCTCTAAATCTCATAAAATCCTAGGGATGCGGGTGGGAGAAGCTGCCGCGCAGAGCCACGGTCGGGGCTGGCGAGCCGGAGGCGCCGCCGGGCTCCGGGCACTTGCGCAGCTACTGCTCAAGTTCGTCCGTCCCCTCGAAGCACCCACGAAAGAAACCATTTTTCCCAACGTGAATTGGTCAGATAAACACCGCCCCTTTATCTTTTTTCTTTTTAATTTTATTAATTTTTAAAATTATTATTCCTCTCAGCTTTTCTAAAAACTCCGGAGCAGCGCGTAAACAGGCGGAGAGCAAATGCGGCATTTGCGGCGGAGAGCTGTCAGTCATTAAAAGCCAACAAACCTTTGCAAAGCAGGAATGCTGCAATAGGCATCCATTGTGAGCTGACAATGGGCTCCAGAGCCTCCAGGCACCAAAAGCAGCCCGCCTTACTTTTAAGTCCATTGTCAGCAAAGTCCACGACAAAGCTTTTCCCCCGCGGCTAGACAAAATATTCGCCGTGGTACGCTCGTAAAGAAACATAAGTCTTCTGTCTAACTTGCCGCCTTAAAACTACAGTAGCCGCTCGCCGGGGCTGCCAGAGCCCCGCTGCGCTGGCCGCCGGCCGCTGCGTACCCGCATCCCTGTTTCCCTGCATCCCTGCTTGCCTCCCGGCTTCCCTGCCGCCTTCCCTGCCCGCCGGCCCCCCGCAGCCGCTCGGGGAGGGGCGCCGGGACGGTCCTGGTGTCACTTTCCCAGGGGGAGTTCGAACTCTGTCGGTGCAATCCCGAGCGCCGGAGTTCCCCGCCCGAGGGCTCGTGTTACATCCCAGCATCCCGAGGCCGCCGCTGGTGCCGGCAGAGCCGCGGACAAACAAGCGGGGAGTAATGAAAGCGGTGGACGGCCATGTATCAATGACTGAATTTCGGCGAGAACGGTAAAGATCTCAGTAGGAAATCATGATTAGAGATGTGAAAGGCCAAATGGCAAAATCCCAAAAGTAACAATGCATCTGTTCATTAATATGTGAATATGAGTAATATGAAAATTAAACACAATTATAAGCCCCCTCAGCAATCCTGATGGCATAAAATAGATTGTGGTGATCTAATCAGTGCTTCCCCTGTTGAAATACTGTATGTTAACTACTCAAAATAATATTAAATATATTTTTTCCTTTTAAAACCCCCAAGCAATCATATTAACTTGACGTCCTAACGTAGTTTCAAACCTCTCTAGATTTTTACGTAAGACACTTCAACAGACTTTTGATACAGAATCAGTAAATAATCGTCCTTCTGCTAGTACTTAAGAAGAACTTTAATTCCAAAAGACAATAGGTTCCCCACCCCTATAGCTTTATGGAGCTAAAGAGCTAGATTAGATTACAGCTTGTTTAATTCTATTATATACCATGTTAACATATTGTACTTACATAAAATATGCTATTCATATATTCAACCTCACATTTCAGTAACTGCTTGTGAAATACCTTATGCACCACATCTTGGAAAGAAACATTTATTATGTCATTTATGTAGCCCATTAAAAAATGTTTGAAATTTACACATCTTAAATTTAAAAAAAAAAAAACCTGTTTAAAAGGTTACAACAGTAGAGGTTCCATGAATTTTACAGAAACAAAGTCATCCTTTGTTCAGCTTTTTTAAGACTTCATTGGGAAGATGATGCTCTCAAATTAAGAGAAGAAATAAATGCTGTATCTTGTCTGCAAGGCAGGCAATTCTCTGGATTCACTGGAAAGTCAGTAAAACTTAGGATGCTTGCACATATAATACACAGCTTGAAACTGGGAAAGGTGGCCTGCACACAGGAACTGCTATTCCTGATCCTTACTCCAACCATTCCTCTCCTCTTGGATTCCCCAAAACCATGTTTTAAGATGCAAAATCTGAGCTATATTGTGACAGATTTTGGATGTGCATCAGAACAGCCATGTATTACAATAATTTGTATTTCCAAAAAGCTACACATGTTGTTCTGAGTATGGCGATGATTCATAATGCCTCCTAATTCAACCTTTGAGAAAAACTCAGAATTACCCCCTTTCCTTCTTCCAAGCCCCACTTGAGCTAAAAATCCCCCCAATTACCTATTTGCAGTGTAGGTTCTATGGCACACAGTAAACCAATCCCAAGTCACAGCACAGTATGAATACATCTACGAGACTTGTTCACAGGTTGTTTGTGAACGGTAATTCATTAATGTTTGGGAAATATTTTTGTTCCTGACACACTATGAGAAGTGTTACATGTTGTTGCAGAAGAGGCTCATGGATAGGGTACCAAAGAGAAGAATTGATGGAAAGAAGAACAGGAATCATTAACTAAACACTGGCCAAGAGGCGCCTGACTGAATCAATAGAGACACAAATTAATCCACAAAAATGATTTCTGCTGTGTCTATTCAACACATTTATCAGTCATTAGCTCTTTCTAGAGATATTTATGGCACATTTTGTTTTTCTTCTTTCACCCCTGCCTCTGTTGCTTACATATGCTTCTCTGCATCACTGCATACGGCAGTGCCCACTGGTGAATGCCTCTGCCTGTGCCAGCAGCTCCCTGGCTCCTCGGTGCCCCCTGTTCCCGCCACCCTCCCTCTGTGCCAAGCACCATCCAGACTGACTCCCTCATCCACAACAATGAGACTTGAAGACTGATGCCAGCAGCCAGTAATTCTCAGGCAGGCCTTCAGCACACGGAATGAAACCACTTTCCTGGGAGTTGTGAGAGTCCCGTGTTCACTGCTCTGATCTGCATGTCTGGGTGCATCTGTACATCCACCGAATTGCTCCTACACGACTGGAAAGCAAATCATCTCAGTAAATCAACATTAAATGGCTTTTTAATCTAATTTTTGGTGTGCTAATAAGCATGTCACTGTCCCTCTACTCCTGCATTTGATATTTAAATACAGCTTCATTGACTTATTTGCTTAAAAGTGCTAAAGTTTTCACCCTGGGAAAGGAGCGGTTTGTTTCCAGGAAATGGATGAGGCTACAAAGCCATAGTAAGAGGGAGGCACCATTTTTATCACTGTCTGCTAGACTTTATTGAATTTAGTCTACTTCCAGAAGTTCATTTTTTTTCAGGCACTGTAACTCCCCTTTGGGAGTGGACCTAATCCTACTCTCAATTCAGTGGCAGCACAGATGCACATGTAGCCGGACCTGCCTCGGCAGCCTTCCAAAAACATGGTCCCACAGCACAGCACTCCCTTCAGGCCTAGCCTCTTCAGTAGCTCTTTTCCATCCATGCTCCAGGGTCACAGTCCTAGAAATCCAGTCTACAAGCTTAGAATGGTGTTCAATGCCAAATCTCTATTACCTCTCTCTGTTCCTACTGATTATTTACTGAAAGCAAACTTTGGTCTCACGCAGCTGCCTGCTTCCAGAGAAAGGCATGCAATTCCATCATGCTGTAACGAGGTGAGGAATGGCAGCTCTCCACATGAGGCATGTCCAAAAGAGCCATATTTGAAGAGGAAATAGGAGAGAAAGCTCTGATGTTATAAAGAGACAGCTATGATCAAAGTGTAGGAGGCTGATGTAAGTTGACTACAAGCTAAGAGGAAAAGTGTGAGTCCTGGAGCTTCCCACTTGCATGGTGTCTGGATGTCCACGGATGGGTGACCTCCCAAGGAGATGCCCAAAGGTTTCCTTCCTCTGTAACTACAGTGAACAGATCTTGCCCTGGGCTGAAAGAGAGATGCTTCTTAGAAAAAAGTAAAAGAAAAATGTTTGGCCTCGGCAAGGATAATTACATGAAGTGTAGCAAGAACGGAGAGAAGCCAAGAGTTGCTGAATGCCCAGCTAGACCACCAAACATTTCCTATTATTCCTAGAGGAAGGAGTATTTGGTCAGCACAAATTATCATGAATGAATTTCAACGTTGGCTGATACACCTTCTACTTCTGGCAAGCATCTTCCTTTGTATTAAGAAAGCATTGGCAAACACAGCTGGCACTCATTATTCACCTTTTTCTTCTGCTATGATCATAAATATGTTCCACCTGTCAGTCACAGTTCCACTCAGCGTTCCTACAACCCTCACCTATCAACATGTCACCCTCACTGGCACTCTGTACTCTGCTCATGTACCACAACAAACCCTCTCTGGTCTAAATCAGGAAATGAGATTAAGGGCAGATTTCCACTTTTCCTTTAAAAGAGCAGACAAACATGTAGATAGAAGAAATTTCTCTTTTTATGCCCCCATTTTTTATTAAGACGCTCTTACCTATACAAAATCCGAAACAATTTTCATAGCAAGGAAAATAAAGCAACTATTATGAAGAAATGGTTGGTATCAGCAGGTTACATAGACATGCAGCATCTGCATACACACATGGCTCTCCATCAACAGAATCATGCTTTTAGGGAACTACTTGCAGCTAGGCAAGACACTATGAATCATGAGCAGGCACAACACAGAATGTATTTAAATTTGGAAATCAAAGACCACAAAACATACATTTTTCTCTTGCCTTCCAGGAAGTACAGCAATTTTTCACCAGTCTAAAAGCAGTTTAAACTTTTGGAGCACACACTAGGAAACACCTCTATAAATGTAAATATTGTTCAAATGTAGGACATGGTTGCTCAGGCATGATAAGCAAAAATGTGGTGCTGACTACAGTACTACCTGGGGCTTCTCTGACTGGACAGAAAGTGGTGTGCTGTTGGGTTCTGTGGGTTTAGGGTTTTTTTAATACACAAAATGTTTTTTAGTTTTTGGGCATAAACTCACAGAGCTGAACCAAACATTCAAGTTACAATAATAGGAAGCTGTAGTGCTCTGGCCAGCGCATCACAGTATGACTCTTACTGCACCACTCCATCACAACCACTGTGCAGGAAACAGCTGGGCTACATATGTCCATGGGTAGCTTCCAAGCCTACTAAAAAGCTCCCTTCTCTGGCAGGGATAACCAGCCCTCTGCTCATGGAATCTCTAGCTCCATCCTGGCCACACGTTAGCTCATATAGCTTTTCATTTCAGAGGACAGAATCAACTTCTTTATCCATAGATGACTGTAGTCACCTGTGGTGCACAATGACATCAGGCTACCCTTGCATTCTTGTTGCACATAATGCCTAATTTTGTGTATGCTCGAAAATACAACACTTGTTTTCAAGTTGTTTGCTCTCTTTTGCAATACCCATCATGCTGCTTTGATGAAGTTTATGCTGTATGAATGATACGATAATTTTATCGTCATTTCTGGTAAAAGAGCATTTAATTCATGTAGACAGAAAAAGTTCCATAGCACCATACATAAATTATTTAATATTTTAATATCCAATCAATAATCTATGAATGCCATGAGAAACATGATTCTACTCTACCTGCAAATATACAATGCAATTATTTTCACAACTGCTCATCAATGCCTACTGCCAGTCTTACAAGAAAGTTACCTAAAAACATGGGGATGTTGAATAGGAAGAAAAGGTTAGAATAGCCTTCAGATACACTGAACTATCAGTTGTTCAACTAATTATCCCTTTGGATGTAAGTAAGGAGCCTGCAAACCACAGCTCCAGACAGGAACACATGGCTAAACAGTACCTGGGGAGAGCAGAGGGACTTCTTAAGCTAGATTTGAGGCCAAAACCAGCATCTCAATCAGTGACATCCTCAGGAATAGCCAGGCTGTTGCCTGAAATTTTTGTAGTCCCCATCACCCGAATGCACTGGCAGTCACTCCATTACCTGTATGCTTTTCAGGCTGTCATGTTTCACTGAACAGTCACCCACTCCAGGAGCAGTGTCACACTCCACATAGGAGACATGCACTACAAAGACATCACACCAGTCCTTCAGTCTCCCAGCAGAAGTCATTGCTCATTTGAGGGTTACACAGGCCACAGGCAAGATTTTCTCAGCTTCCATCCTCTTTATTGGTATACACCCTCAGGACAGAGCCTGCTTCCAGAGTGTGAAAAATTCAGGTATTTCAGAAAGTCTCTCTGTCACACACTCTTCAGGACTGACAATGAGATGTCCACAAAGCCCTTCTGAGGCCTAAATACCTGAAAAAACCACCTCTTTCATGAGCACATTGCTGAGCCAGAGCATTCCTGCTCTCACCTCAAAACAACAGGGAATTCCAGCTCTATCGCTGTTATTTCTAACATGCTAACTTGTAGAGTATATACTCCATTGCCTTACCTACCTTAGTGACAACAGACCCCATCAAGGCTACAACGTGTACGCTGATAACCCTTCAAAGCACAGGGTTGCAAGCTGCTGTATGAAAATTGCCACCTCTTCCACTGCTGTGGGCGTGGAAATATTATTTGTGTGCCAGGGCAGCTGGTGTGTGCTTGACTCACACCTCCATTAATCTGGCCTTCCACATCAAGCCTGGAGCCACTGCTGGTTGCCGCAGATTTATATGGAGGTGCGGCTGCATTATTCACAGGACAACTCCGAATTACTCTAAAAAAACAACCGGAACAGTGTAGTTTGTAGTCACTGCTCAATTACCCTCCATTTAAATATCTGTCCTTAAAATACACAGTAGGATATGGCTAGTTCAAGAATCGATGCAATCTGCCCTTCCCATTTCCGCAGCGGAGCAATGGTGTCCCCCAGAGAAGGGCTCTGTGAATGGCGCAGGATGTGATGCACAGGACAATATATCTTTTGTCACTGAAATTTGTTGGGATTCAGTGCTTTGGATTCCCAAAGGCATTCAGGAGCATAAATCCCATTCTGGAAAGGAATTAGGGTCCGGCTGCCTTTGGAGATCCAGGCCAGGGAGCTGGCCCAAAGAACAGATTCTGCCAAATGCAGCATTTCACTGGCACAACTGTTGCTGGAAGATCTTTTTCAGCACACACAATATTTAGGATGATCCCAGCTCCTCGCTAGCACTATTTTCTTCACCCCTAATTATATTAACATGTAAGAATAAAGCAAGTTTTTGAACCTTATCAAACTTTAAAAAAACCAAAAGTTAGATTTTTAAATGTGCTACAAAAAATAAATTAATACATGAAACAGAGTAACTCACTTTCAAACACCTGAGCAGCAATCTCTTCCTTTTTAATTGAAGTTACCCCAGTAGGAATCCTTATGAAAAGAAAGGCAACAGTAAAATAAAAAAACCCTCTCCTACACATGAAAAAAAGAATTTTGTCTTATTCTCTGTTCTTCAGCTTTCCAATGCCCCTTTAATTCCAGGCATCTCTAAATGAAAGAAGGAATTGATTTTCTCAGGAGTTGTCCACCCAGCAAAAAACCATGATTCAGATGACAGGAGGAGGTAGTATACTGAACTTCACTGAAATTCTGAAACCACAAAGATATTTTAATATTTCCAGAGACTATTTCAAGAGTAACAACATAAAACCAGAGACATCTAGAACTAAATAACAATAAATTTCACTTCAGTTTTGTTTTTTCATCTCAGTTGGACAGAGATATTCTACTGAAATGCATATTCCCCTGAAATACATTTTTGTATTAGTGCTACCAACAGCGCCAGTTTCTAATTAAAGGGCCATAATATCTTGTTAATATTAACAAAGGGCCATGTTTTTGGTCTGCTAATTTTTTACATCTTCAGCACATCCTTGGTAAGTAAGGGGGGTTTAAAAAAGGCATTAAATGAGACGACTATACACTAACTTTTTATAGGTATTGACACATCATTAAGGATGTTCTAGGGACATTCCATGGTTTATCCTTTGACCAAAAAGATCTTTCATGCTGATCTGTCACTTTTAAAGTTATTAAATGCTTTCTTGAACAAACCCTAAAACAAACCCCCAAGAACCCCCAAAAGTATGTATCTAAATAACCATAAAACATAAATTGAGAGCTACAGTGTTTGGCTAGAATTTCAGGGAAATCCTTCTAAAGCTAAACCAATCTATTTCTCAAATCCAATTCTCAAAATTCAACATCACCAATGTAACCATTCACATACAGTTACTATAGCATTTTTACCTGAAAATCTCAGAGCAACTTACTTAAAAATGGAAAAAAAATTTTGGTCCTGAAGTACTGGCAATTTTCCTCAAAATGATAAACGCAAGGATTATGTGTGATAAGGCTGAGGAGACAATTTTCTAAATAGCGTATTTTTTAGCCCTGGCCACCGCCATCACTTCCCACCACCAAAAACCACGCAGCTCTGGCCTCAGGATGATGGGCTGCAAAGGGAGCTGTTGATCCCTGGGGCTCCTTACCTCTCTTTCCTCCTTACATATCTTGACAAAGAGTCTTATTTGCTAAGGCAATAGAGCAATAAAAAGAAATAAAAGGAAAAAAGTAAGCGAAACAAGTGCTCTTGTCCAAAGCTGCAACTTCCGCTATTGAGGCCTGCTTTGCGTTTGGGGTTATTCTGGGTTAACTATCACTGCTTTCGGAAACAGATCCACACAGTTCCTGGGTATTCCTGGCTCCCCCTGTGCCCATCCGGGAGAGCATCAGGGTGGGGAGCTGGCAGGGGCAGAGCGCCGCTTCTGAACTGAAGCCAGGAAGTGTCCTGCTGCAGTTGTGCTTGTTACTGGCATAATCATCAGCTTCCACCCTCCTCCCCCACCCTGTTTTCCTTTTTTTTTTTCCCCTCCTTTTTTTTTTTTTTTGACAGCTGTCTTCCTATCTTCCCAACAGGTGCTATTAGGCCCTGAACAATGGCAAAGGCTTTTAAGCCACTGCTGTTGACAAGTGAAAGGGAACGACAAATGGCTCAGTAGTGCTCTTCTCCCAGGGTCACTCAACCAATGGTAATAGTTATTATTTTTATTTATTAGCTCTGTGGCACTGTCCTCCATTGTACCTTCTCCAACCTCCCCTTTCCGTGACAGCAAGGAGCTTTTTAACTTTTAATAAAAATGGGCGAGCGCTTAGCTCCTGAGCTGGCTCTTTCTGCAAAGTGCACAGCTAATGAATGTTGTCCATTTAGATCTGGATAATTTATGATGTCAGCGGAGCGGAGGTGGGGAGGGCTGGATCCAGATATGGCCATTACTTACACTGCCAAGAGTGATAACGAGAGCGTGGGGAGGTGGAAGTCGGACAGAAAGAAGAGGTTCCCTCACTCTGTATTTGGGGCTTTTTTCATGATAATTACAAGATTAGCAGATAAATATGACATTCCCTCTTTTGAGGTTGATGTAATTTTTCTTTTCCCACCTTAGCATTTTGCTGAGTATATCATAATCCTCTTCAGAGAACAATGGCAGGTGGAAGAAAACTTAATTTTCCTTTAAATGAAAATGACTGCACCCATTTAAACAATGCACTCAGACCTGTTACTGCCAGCAGAAAAAATTGTGCCAAAATGTTTTCTGATCCTAATATATTTCTGATCTACATATATTTACTACATGAGGTTACTCAATTAATACATGGTATGCAACAAATAAACCTTATCAAATGCAAGCCCTCTGTTGTCATTGTCCCAGCAAACCAGGTAAATGTGAAGGAAAATCAGGTAATTCCATGGCCAAATGAAATCAGGAAACCAGAAAGTGGCCTGGAAGCACAAATACACTTCGAAGTTGAAAATGTAAAGCTAAAAACCATCAAAATATTGACATATTGTAGAAGTGGTTGGTTTAGTGCCATGTGTTCGATCGAATTGAGGTAATAGTATGTACATCTTTTGATCATCTGGACCTATTTATTTAAATTATAAGTTGACTTATTATGATTGTGTAGTGAAAGGGCTACAGACATCAGATTGTGTATATACTTCCTAGAGTAAATGTGTACTATTATAATTTGAACCTAATGATAACATTGAAAGAACCAGAAAACACTCATTTGGGATGTTAATAAAACCATTAAAGGAATTTAAAAAATTGAAAACAGAAAACTGAAAAGGATATCCCCCTGAAACAACAAAAAATCCCACACAGTAGGCCCAGATTTCTGTTCTTTTTGAAAATATGACAGACTGTTTTACCATTGGAAGTGAGAATTAAAGCACATATGCCTGATGCTAAACAACTACACATCCTGAACTCCTCTTGCACAACATATGTGAACATAAAATCTCAATTATCGATTGCCAGATGCCAGAAAGAAAGGAACAATAATATTATTAATAATAACATTAAAAAAAAGGTACACTATAAATCAAAGCTTCTGAAGTGCAGGTAGTTTCACAGTAAATCAGACTGCTAGTTGTGACGCAAATGATATTCGCATAAAATCATTATGTCAAATTAAGTAGAAATTATTAAGGCTAATGTCATCCTTGGACTTGCCTAAAATAATCTTCCAAGACTTGCACTCAGGCTTCTCCACTGAAGTACAGCATTCCATCTGTCTTGACAACTTGTTCTGTTTGTTCTCACTTGTCTCCATTCATGGATTTTTTGGACTCTGTTATTTTCAGCGTAAATAGGGTGAGGAAACACATTGGGTTTCCTTTTGATCAAGCATTTTTCTTTCTGAGTTAGGGAATAACATTGAGATACACGGGTGGTTCAGCCATGTAACAGCTGTGACAGGTAATCCCCAAATACCCAAAGAGAAATCAGAGAAAGTCTGTTATGCCTAACTCTTTAACATAATAGTTCTAGACAAGGGGAAAGGAAAGTCAGAAAGTAAATGCAGAAAAGTCAAAGAGGGGAAAAGAGAAGAGAGACAAAGAAAACAATGCTGAGAACAAAGAAAGAACAAGACTAAGAAAGGGGCCTCATTTGTCAAATCCAAAACGTACTTATAGTACACAATGCACTGAAGAAGCAGGAGAGTCAGGGCAACTCTGCAGCCACTCCCTGGCTATTGAAAACTCTCACCAACATGGAGCCATTCCCCAGCGATCAAACAGGTAACTGCAGCAGCCTGGGCTAATGTGAAACAGCTGTAACAGGAACTTATCAGAAAAGACAACAGGATTTAGATTGAAGCATAAACTATGCCTTCAAATTACTGCCAGCAGTCCAAAGAGAAAATATCTTTTTTATCAGAGAGGAATCTCACTCATACCCTGCAGCAGAACTTTTTCAGACTACTTTAGAAAACTTAAGACTTCCTTCATGCACCTTAGGATGATAAAACTTCCTCTGCAAATAGTTGTCCAGATCCACAAGAAGGATTATCTGCATTCAGGATGGCTTCATGAATCACCAAGGACCAGTAAGGTGAATGCAGGGCAGGAACAGAATACCTTTCCAAGAATAAAAATCATTCACTGGGCAGCTCTTTATACAATGATGACAATCAAGAGGCACTACATTCCCTCTGGTAAAAAGAACACAGACCCCAGAAATACAGAAAATGACAACATTTCCTCTGATTAAATTACTTTGAAACAAGAAACAGTTCTCTCACTTCTGCACTACCAATCTCATCAATGGCCACCTAGAACTAGCCTTCTCCCACTTCATCCAACAAACTTGTCCATGTCACTCTGGGACCTAACTTGTTTCATTAAAAACAAGACAGGACTGTGTGTACTCATCCCTACAGATTTCTCAACTACCCATTTGAGAAGGCCTGCTCTAGTGCCTGGCCCTTAGACTTAAATTAAGAATCAACTCCTTTTTGCAATTCCAAAGCATTCATCTGTGCAGTCCTAATAACATCAGTGAAGGGGAAGCTTAAATCAAACTGGAGCAGGATGAACAAGTTCAGATGAAGAAAGAACCACTTAGAAGAGAAAACCTTCTCTGCAACATCTGTAGTTCAGGATCCTACTCATTCTTCACTTCTTAGGTGTGGTGGCAAGAGACATCTGGGTTCTGCTGTGAATGGGCAAAAGCTCCACTTTTGCTCTATCAGACAGAAATCTGGTACCAGTGATTTGTGTTCTCATCTTGATTATTTCTACTTTTCATGGCCACAAAAGCAAAAATGCGTCTTCTGAAACAGCTGTGACTGACATAACAAGGTGTCTCTCCGAAGAATCTGGCCTCATATTCAAAGCACTCTGTGGGACATCTACCTGCTGAAAGAACATCCAAACTTCCGTGTATGTTTGTGATCTCAAGCACTGACTAGGCTACAACTGACTAAAGGACTGGGACACATGGAATAACACATAACCTCAGAATTAGCAAGACAAACGTTTACAAGGAGCTGGACCCATACTCAGGAACGCAATCCTGCAAGACCTGACAGTAAAAGTGGGTGCTTTGTGGGAGTGACAACTCCTTTAAATAAAGACCAAATCTGTAAATGAAGAGCATATTGCACAAAAAAAAGATCCGTGAAAGAACCCAAAGAGTATATCTGTGCAAGCATCTGTGCAGCTCTGCTGCTGGGATTCCTGGCTCTAACTCTTTTGTCTTTATGGGGTAGCTCTGAACATTGACTCAAACCACCTCAAAGTCCCTAAGAAAACTCAGCTGAATTTTAACGTTTGCATGGAAATCACTTCAGTCAGGTAACTGTTGGTGCAGCTGTGAAAAAAATCAATCCAAGTCCAGTATCAACTGCCCCTCAATTTTAACATTGAAATACCTAATGTTGATGAACTCTGAATAATAATACTACCATTGTCAAACTGTTATAGGGAATTGTATCTTTTGAGATTTAATTTTGTGACTAACATTGATATCTCAGTATGGTACCTACCTTTCTTTTCTGACACAGTGCTCAACAATATGCAGTTTACACAGAGATTTATTTCACATCTAGCAAGAGATGTTTGGAAAAAGAACTACATTCAATTCAGCTTTTCTTTTTCAACTCTGAGATAAAACTAGGGCTGAGACTGAAGTATTTTCTCTTAAACCCACCTCTCTCTCTGAGTAAGATAGAGAAGTCTTCGAATAAACGTATATAAATGTCCCTCTGGTATGCAGATATGAAGGAGAGTCATACCAGATACATGTGGGTATGCCAGAAAAGGACCCAGAGTCAGTATCAAAAGTGGTGGAGTGAAACAGAGGGATGTGGGGCTCCTGTGGAGTGAGGCAAATGACAAGGGTAAATTCCCAGATTGCTTGAGAACAGGGTGTCTGGGAAGGTGGGGTGTGGACTAATTGCAGAATGGTGTAACAGGGAATTTAACAGATCAGAAAAGGCTGAAAAGGATAACAGGCCCATTGTTGAGAAAGTTCCCTTTTGTGACCAGGCTTTAAGAGAATGCCAGAGAAACAAATGACTGAATCCTGGGGGGATGCTATAGCATAAATAAAAGAAGTCTATACCTTGAAAGCCGATGGAATAAATTTCTGTATCACAGAAATAGCCACACTGATGACTGCAGCTTTCAGTAAAGTCTTAAGACTTTGCAATTGACAAAATCCTCACAATCATGCCCTCCCATCTCCCCCTTTCTCTCTTCAACAGCATTTTCCAATGTCATTAGGGGGGCAGACAGGGGAATAAGTCACACGAACGACAAACAGACATGGTCAAGTGCCACGTAAAACACAATGGTTACAGGGTAGAACAGAAGGAAAGAATTCTTCAGTGCTGGCTTCCCTTCTCTCCCGTGCTCTAACCACTGACCTAATGTTGGAGCTTCCTGGTTCTATGAACACAGCCACTAAGCACTATACCACCAATTTACACAGCTTCCTGCTTCCTTGCTAAAGGAATGGAAGTGCCATAGGAGACACTTGGTGCAAAATGTTGGCTAACCTTCCAAGTCTCTCCCTGAGCATCATGCATCTCTGGGGAACTTTCCCATTTCTTGAGCCCTGTTAAAGCAGATGATAGAGTTGGAGGGTCCTGGGACATCAAAGACAGCATTTTTCCAATTACTTTAACACAAGCTGAATCAAGAATACAGAAACGACAGCCTAATTTAAAAAGTAAAGGTCACACTAGGGCATAATATACAATATATTATACCTTTCCAGAATATGTTATACCTTTCTTTGCAAGGATGGCAGAGTAGGCAGTGTTAAAGTGACACCATCAGCTTTGGCTTTATAAATAACAAAAGAGCCAGGATATAATGTATTTTATGGTTCAAGGATTAAGGAGAACATAAAATGACTTGGCTTTTTTTCATAGAAAAAAAGGTAGAAATACCCATTTCTCAGTTACCCACAATTTCTTAATGGAAGTAATCAATCCTTAGTTAAGGCAAAAAAAAATCTCGAGCTCATTCCAACTCAGGCAGAAAAGTGAAATATAGAAATGCAATGCAGCAATCCACAAACCAAACTTTTTCCAGATCTTTATGAAACTCAGCCTTTAAATCCTCAAATTCCTACTACACCTAGATGGAACCCATTAGATGGTTCTAAATTTGACTACAGAAATTCTCCACTTCTCTGTGAGTCTTTTGAATGAAATTCCATTCTAAAACAATTAATGGGAAAAATTACTTTGCCTTCCAAGAATTCAGGGTTGGAGATGTGTAGCTCAGCTGTGACTTGTGGTTAACTTGGTAGGCAATGTGTTGCACTTTTTATTCCTCTTCCCTCTCCTTTTGCCAGAGGAAAAAAAAGATCACCATAGGTGCATATTCCTAGAAAGCTCTGCACAAAAGCTAGGGTTCTGCAAAGCCCTGATCTGACTTTAATTGAAACACTTGTTTCCATATATATTATAGATACTTTTTTGTAAGACTTTAAAACATATAAAAGCAGCTATTACTGCTTTGAACATTTCTAACTCAGAAAAAAAATCAAGGCATGAAAAGTTTCCTCCATCCTATTTAAATTACATTTGGGTAGTTCTCTGTGGGGCTACTACAAATTCCTTTAACTCCACCAGTCTCTTAGCTACATTAAATTAATGATGCGTCTCAAGCACTCACTCTTCTGCAGGAGAGTGTGGAATCTCCAGTTGGACACCTACAATTCACTAAATTGGAAACACTGACCTTAGGGAGACATCAGTGCATTATCCTTGCAGACAGTATTACACTGTAATGCAAAACACAGATAATATTTGGGGGAGTTAAGAAGATGAGGTGTATGTTGAGTGGATTTTTCAATGCCAGTAGGGAGTGGCTTCAAAGCACTTCAGTGCAGTTCTCCTGATGACTAAACCATTCTAGGTTCACCAGCATATAGTACTACATCTTTATATGAACACCTCAAACACCCAAATTGTTCCAACAGTCCCTACTACAATGTGTTCCTGCTACTCTATACAATACTTCAATTACGGCTGAGCTACATCAACTATGATTATAAAAAACCCCCATATTCCACAATGCACTTTTTTTGTCCACTGTTATAATTCTTCACTCCCAAAGCTGTGTTTATAATGAAATCTGTGGTGTATTTTCCATTAAAAGCCTTGGCAGGCGTTTCTGTAGTTTTTCTCAAGTATCTCAAGTTCAATAATCTTTCTGCATTTGCTTCACAATAACCAGTCCATTTCCAAGTGATTAATTTTCTATTCTAAAACAATGCATTCCTTTCCCCTCTCATTTTGCTGGTGTGGGGTTTTGTTTGTTTTTTTTTTCCCCCCTTTTCTTACCAAGAGAAAAAAATTCTTTTTCAATGACATCATGGTATAAAATTTTCAAAGCAGGTTTTAGCGGGAGATATGCAGATTGCTTTGAAAAGTTACCCTCATAAATAACAACAAAGTACTGAATTATCAAGGCTGTAACTCAGTCAAGAGGTGCTGTAACCATTTAAATTATATGACCTCAACAGAACCTCTTGATTGAATTGCAGCCTTTCATTAAACTGGGCACTCTGTATTATTTTCTCGGAATAAATCAGGATGGTAAAGAGATTAGCCCCCAAGCCCATCTCTTTGTGATCTAGAGGCATATAATTTTTAACCATTACCTCAATTTTGTAACTTAAAAAGCCTGTGCATAATCTACTGTGTCAATAATTCCCTTCCCTGTATAGGGAATGATGACATGACAAAAATACTACTCTGTAACCCAGGTACATTTAGAAACTATAATGCTTGTAAAGGAGCAAGATCCCACTACTGAAAGCCAGAGAAAAGTGGGGGGAAAAAGGAGGGAAAAGAGAAACTGTAGATTCACAGCACTGCCGATTCATTCACAAAAAAAGCTGGAAACCAGAAGGGACCATTAGCTCATCTAAGCTCATCTTCTATATATATTACTGAATATTCATTATTTCATCAACCAAAATCAAACCTTTCTCTGATTTATTTCTAACTACCATTTCACTAGAAGAGAAACAGCTGGCCTCTGAGTCAGGACATTCCATAAATATCTCCTTGCTTTTACTGGAAAGTTGTGTGTGTAGGGATGAGGGTGGAGGGAACCAGGGTACTTATAACACTCTCTCTGTTCATCTCCAGCTCGCTGATATAATGCTGCCTCCATAATTGGAGGAACCTCCATACCAGTGGTTCCCAAACAAACCTATGACAACAACATCAATGTTTTGGAACTTTTTATGGAGTGGGTCCATGCAGGAGCTCCCATGCTTGTGCAAGCAGCCACTGCAGCGGGCCGGCAGGGATCCCTTCTCCAAAGAGCACTTCCTAGACTGCTCGGCACCGGTTGGGAGCATGATTAAGGAGGAACAAGTTCCCCTACGCTTCATATCTTACCCTGGAAGAAGATGGCGCTTTCCTCAACTGGCCATAATGTGCTTCAGTTTCCCTTATTGCTTGGACTTTACCTTCTTTTCAAAGCCCCTACATTTAATTCGGTAAGAGAAAAGCTACAGTAAGTCCCTTTTCCTATTTTCTTATATTTGTGTAGCTGTTAGACATTTTGCAAAGGAGGGGAGTACCAGCCAGCCTTTCACAACAAAAGGGCTACTGTCACTGCGCCAGTCCCAGACATGGTGGAAACCAGCCCACAGGAAAAGGCCTGGCTCCAGTGTTAGGCTCCGGCCGAGTACAGTCACTGCATTCACTCAAATTGGCAACAGGTCTCAGTGTTCCTGGCTTTGAGCTGTGAACAAGGGTCGGGATTGAATAACCAATTATACAACCGCTGACTGAGTTTATCCAAGGTTTGCAAACTGCTATAATAGCCCAGTATTCACTGACTGTTTTATCCTTTTCCAGATATAGTGTCATATCTCCCCTTGTGCTCCATTTACATGTCACTTTATTACATACATCCATTAAAAAGGTTAATACAATGTCACAGTCAATGCCTAAATGTTGCCATTCAGTATCCTCGCCTTGCTCCCTGCTACATTTCACATTCACACATTTCTTTCTCTCCCCCTCTCCTGTGGGCTTTGCTCAGTCACACTCACACACTCTTTCCTGCTGCAAGTTAAATCAATTTGCTGTCAAGAATACAGAGCAGAGCATGAACAAAACGGTAGCCAAGAGTCAACAGAGTAAAAACTGCATGCTCCCTAAAGTTGCCAGTCATGGTGAGCACTCTGTACTGCCAGTGACGGGAATAACCTTTAAAACTCCAGAAGTTGAGAATCACTTAAATTTGTAGACATTGTTAAGACTCCCTGAATCACCTGGGTCTCCTAAATTATCAGGAAAGTTCACTTGCTAAAAAAGCCTTTTAAGTGGCTTTTTGTATTTTTAGATAAACTTTAAACATACCAAAAACTGTTCTTCTCTGATTTTTAACACTTCCCAACTTGACCCCACCTACAACCCAGACGCGTAGGAGGCTGGAAAAGACTGGAAAAAAACAGAACCAAAATTCTCTACATCTTTCTGTGAATTACTGATAGAGACCTTGCTTAAAATTTGTTGTTTTTCTGTTTTGTAAAAGATTATTTTCTCTGATCAAATCGATCATCTCTACATAGAATTTTGTTTCTGAAAACAGTAAGAAAAGAAAATTACTCAAAATCTTCTACAGGTTCACTTTTTGAGATAAAGGGATTCCTGTCACTCCTTAAATTTCTGTTTTCTACTGCCCTATTAACAAAAAATAGGGCAAGAAATCAAAGACAAAATTTTGATTTTATGCAATACAAATCACTGCTGTTTGCATTCATGGTATCTCTGGCAGAAAGGTACAACTTCTGAGATGATCAGTACAGCAGGGGATCTCCAGTGGTAACATAGTGAAGCTACATTTATTTAACAAAGCCCAGTTTCATTCCTGATCATAAAAATGGATTTTCATTTAACTTTTTTGCTTTTTACAGTTTTTTTTCCCAATATGCTCCCCTGCAAAGGAACACAAAATACACTGTTGATGTGAACTGTACACTAGTCCCACTCAGTCAAGACAAAGTCATTCACTGGTAAGACTTTCAAAAAATATTTTGGTTTACTTTTTAAAAAAATCTTCACACAGGTTTTGGATAATATCTATTTCCCTTTTGAGGACTGGTCAGGCTTCTTACACCAGCTCTTGGTACTCACATAGACCACTTCATGTAACGGTACCAAACTGTCCTGCAGGGAACCTAAACAATCTTATTTGCTCACTCTTTAGCTTGGGAAAAGTTAGGGATATGTGAAGCATTGAGACGCAGTGTTAAAGGAGCATAGCAGTCTTGACATACTAAATGGAGAGACACCCAAACTTCACGTAGTTTCTTTGACTCTCAATTAAAAAAAAAAATCACATTCTTCAAGGAGCCCCATTAACTCAGTTTAGGATTCCAAACAAAATTATAGCAAAAATCTATTTCCAATGAATCACTTTCCTATCTAAGGGCCTGTATGTAAAGTCCTTTATTTTGTTCTTTTTTTATGTAATGCCTTTTGAAACATTCACAATGCAACTGCCCACTTTTGCATCATAAAAGATCTGTAGGCACCACACTGTTCAGCTATCAGTAATAGACTCTTGATTGAGTTGGACTCTGAATGACACATGGTAGCAGCAAGTGATAAAAAGATTGGAGAAAAACCCGCCCCTCAATTTACTCCTAAACCAATTATTTGCAAGCTTTATGCACCATGAAATTCTAATAGAAACAAATTATATTAGCGATGTTTATGAATGCTATGGCAAAGTGTTATCCAAAAACGGAAATTACCTCTGAACACAACAGAGGAATGTGGTAATTCTTTTAGCAAGTGGAGAGGCTTCTTGCGTTCTCTTGCCTAATTGTTCTAAAGAAAAAAAAATTACACTAAATTTTGTTACCACAATTTCTTACAACTTCTTAAAACTTGATGACCTGACTTGGTACTAATCTAACCAAGCCTGAAGCAAGGAGTTTCAAAATTGTTTAAGGAAGAATAACTTGTCTGAGCTCCTTTGGAAAAGGACATTCTCCGATCTCTGACTTCTTTTTCCTGCTCATTCAAGCGCAAAAAGGAGAAAATGGGGCTGGAATTTCTATGGCCAAAACCAAAACAAAAAAACATGACATGACATACTGTCCTGCCGAGACACATACCTTGGCAAGTTTACAGACTTTCAGACAGAGAAGGATGAGAAACTGCATGATATTTTGGACAAACACAACGAAGAAAGGCCTAACTTGAAAATATAGTTATAAAAGTGTTCTTTTTTTTCTGTCAGGAAATTCTGAAAGAGAAAATTCCTTCCTATCACCCCTTCTGATTCACAAATTAGCACCTTGCAAGTGTTCGCAGCTCTGGTCACCACACAAGACATTCCCAGCCAGATGCACTCCTCTGTAGGAGGATATCCTATCCCTGTGACATCTCAGTGTTACTTTAGCAGTATTGGGATCTCATACATCAGACGATAGTCTAGAGCCTGGTAATGTACCTAAACCAGTCTGTGCTACTGTATTTGCAGGAAACTGATATTCCCTGAAAGATGATGCACCTCTCAAGCAAAAACTTCCCATTACTGATTTGTGGTGTTTTCATTCCACTTTTTGGTGGCTTTTTGCAAACGCTTTGGTTATGCATAACCTAGAAAGAGGACATAGTACAGTACCTACTGATTGCTAACTAATATTTCTGTCTCAGACCTCAAGCTCTCTTGAACAATGAATATGCACAATTCAGAATTCATGAATTTGAACACTAATCTACAAATGTGACAAGCCCCGTCTGTCCCACAGTTCACAGAGCCTGAGAGACTGGCAAACACTCCAGTGAATGATCAAAGTGTTTTACTATGATATGAAAAATATCATAAAAATAATAGTTTTACTTCCTTCTAAGTCTGAGGACAAAATCGGACTGGTTAGTTTCCAACCTTCTCATCTCTCTTCCTTCCAAGACTTCCTTATTGTGAGCACACAAATAATTTTCATTAATATTCTAAGTGAAATAATAATTAATATCTACCTATTCAATCCTTGACAGAAAAGAAGAATAAAGCAGAGTTTGATTCACTGACTCCTTGAAATAGATTCTTAGGGGAACTGAAGACACTCAGAGAGAACAAATTATATCTCATGGAACTCATGGTCATTCTGGAATTATCCTTATTTATAATTGTATCTTTTGGTATTCAGGCTATTTCCTTGCCCTCATCAAAAGAGAAGGACAAAGAAGGAAATGTGAGGGCAGATTTTTTCCTTCCATCAATTCTAGTGGCTAGATGCCACAATACGGCATGCTTTTATTTCTATTACAGTTCACTTCTTAGCCTAGTGTTAGCAATAGCCAGCTTTAAGGCAGGTACAGTAATTCTAGCTTGCTAATTGGTTATTTCAGACTCATACTATTATTGTACTCAAGAATCAGAATGCTATTGCTTTCATCAATCTTTGTTTAAAAAAAAACAAAGGTATGAATTTCCACCTCTTCAATTTTGTGACTGCAGCAAAGTGCCGGATTGCTGGTGGTTGGTAGATAGCTTCTATTTCAAACACATATTTATCTGTGTTAGCTGCGAAATGATAGGGGCTGTGCAGAAGTAACAATTCACTTGTTCCATGTTCCTAATCTTCTGCTGAATACCCCTTCATAACTTGACTAGAAAGGGATGCATTTATTTGAATCTCATTTGTGATGTCATGTGGATTTAAGAGCATTCCTAAACATATATGAAATCCACAAAACCTTTGCAAACTTTTCTCTCTGAGCATGCAATAGGTGTAATGAAACTTAAGAGAAATGTAACTTAAAATATGTCACGCTATTAACATTTAACCACCCTGAAGTCATATTCATGTTGCTACATTTTCAAATTATTTTCCACTTTACAAGAAACATAAACATAAGTTTCTTTGATATTTTAAACCCCAACTTAGAGACTGTTTCAGCCTCCCTCTGTCCAAGTGTTAACTGACTAATAGCTCTGCAGCTGTGGAAGAAAACATCTCTCATCTCCCCCATGGTCCGGCACCTTCCATTTATAGCTGGAATGATTTCATTATGTTTTACCACTGCTGCCTCCCATATTTTTCCCCTAACTCTCTCCCCAGCCCACTGCTAACTGTTATAAACCTTCGAAAGGATTTGGGAAGCTAACAGTCAAAGCACCACTGAGCAAGAGCCAATCACCAAGGCAAGGGAAGCCTTCTTACCTAAACAAACCATTATCGGCTCATCTCATGTCTTTGTACTCCTTTTTTGCTATTACCTCACGGGATTAACTTTTATCTCTAATCTCTGTTCTGGCCAACTGTCAGGGAGCCTAAAAGCTGCCTGTCTTTTAATCTGTGTGTAATAATACTGCTGTTACTAACAGATAACTGTGAAACAACATGGAGGGAAGGAAAACACACAAACACACAAGGGCTGATTGTTAAAAACTGCTGTGCTTGTTCCTACCTGAAAGGAGGGCAAGATCACGCATGATGTCCATATTACATTTCCTTCCTTCTTTTTTCTCTTTCATGCGTGGGTTTTTGTTTTTTTTTTTTTTTCCCCCACAATCCAATGCCACTGAAGTGTTTTAATTTGGGGTATGTGTTCTTATTAACCAGTTTATCTCCTGTTCAACCTGAAACGGCTAGGTTTCTAGGAGTGCACGAAAAACCTCATCTACTTGTAGCTTTCAGTTGAACAAAAAAATCAGGATGGGGAACATAACAGAAAATAAAAGAAAAAAAAAAAAAGAAAATAAAATTAATGATCCTACTGTAAAGGGAAATAGCCAAAGCTTCAAAACAGTCAACATTTTAAAGCTTGCCTTGAAATAAGTAACTCTCTTAACTGGGTGGCACATTTATCAGGCAGTCAGGCTTTACTTTACTTTAAGTTAATACTTTTATAAACTCTCCCCAATACTACATTACACTGTGTTTTGTAAAACAAGGCTAAGACTGAAAGAAAAACAAAGACCACTTAATTATGGCCAGGTGTGTAGGGCAGCAGTTTTCACAGAATATAGGGTCTTGAGGGGTTAGAACAGGGAGGCAAACCCTCATAAAAACTGCTCTTGTAGGGGTGTTGGTGTCATTTTTTTCAGATTTTATTAAAAGCTTATTAAAGTCAAAGACATGCCCTTTTATTTAAATCTAGTTCTTTGAGTTTGGAAATCAACAGGGGAGATGAATAAAGGAGCCCTACCAAAAAATATCAGCAGGAGAGTTATGGATATGATATTTTAAGGAAGCAGTTGTGAGGACAGAAAGGATACAAGTCTTATCTGGAATAACAACAGCAATTTAACCAAGCGGGTTAGGGATAAATACATTTTAACTGTTGCACTAGATAACTTCTAGGCTTCTGGCTCAGAATCTTACTATGCCTCTCAAAACCTATGAAGCAAACTTGTACGCTCCCATCATTCTCCAGATATGAAAACTTAAGGATCAGGCACCATACCCTGAATAACCAGCAAACTTAGGGAAGCTGGAGCTGTAGAGCAGCACATGACAAAATTTCCTCTTGGCAGGTCCAAGACAATTCCTTTGAATCTCATGATGATTTGTACATCTTAACAGTTGTATAATTTTCCAGCTTTAGTTGAAAAGGCATCATTATTCCCAAGTGGGAAAAATAAGGCAGAAAAAGCAATGACTGGCTCAGAGTCACCCAAGAGGGCCCAGTGGCAGAGCCAAGGTCATACACAGAGCCATTCAGGTTGGAAAAGACTCCAAGATCATCAAGTCCAACTTTTGACCAACCACCACCTTGTCAACTAGACCACAGCACTCAGTGTCATGTCCAGTCATTTCCTGAACATCTCCAGGGAAGGTGACTCTACTAGCTCCCTGGGCAGCCTGTTCCAATGCTTAACAATCCTGTCTGTGAATAAATTCTTCCCGAAAGCAGGTGGCAACAGCAGCCTACAAAGAGAATCCTGGATGCTTGGCCCAGGACATGTCCCCCTGGTTCCCAGACACTCTGGCAGGGACAGACCCAGCTCCAGGCACTCTCCCCAAGGACTCTCTGCTCTTCACAGTTTCCCACAGCCCTTTCCTGCAACTTACTGCCGACCGTCACGACATATCCTGACTCCTGCCCACAGAGCTCTGCCCAAACAGGCCACAGTACACTCCCCAAACAGAAGAGGCAATGAGAAGCCAATGGTGTCAAATGGAGGTGTCAAAAGGAGGTCCAGTGTGTCCTCCTAATGGCTAATGTCATCCATAAGAAAACTGAAAGGCATTCGGCAGGAGTGATTATCTTTGCAGAGTCTAAACCTCATCCCCTGCACAATGTGTTGTAATAATCTCAGCCACATATGACAGTGACAAAGATTACAGATCTAGGGTCCAGATACAAAAGGCAAGGCTGCAATCTTTCAGCCAAAAAAGCAAAGGAAATTTTTAATTAAAGCCAGCTGAAACTCCAGAAAGAGACAACGGAGCAGAGACATCTCAAGCATGAACTTTTTGGCAAAGGTGATAGAAAGATCATGATGAATGAGGAAGGGGGATGGGAACCATCCTTCACTCCTCAGTGAGGAATGTGAGGGTGACTGAGTGTGGTGAGGCACTGGCACAGGTTGCCCAGAGAAGCTGCAGATGCCCAGTCCCTGGAAATGTCCCTGTCGATGGCAGGGAGGTTGGAATGAGATGATCTTTAAGGTGCCTTCCAAGCCAAACCATTCTATGATTCTGTGATTCGCCAAACCTAAATCCTTTCCTCTACTACTCTCTCATCAGAGCTAGTTTTGGGGGTTTATTCTTAACTCCATGCATTCCTTGATCACAGACAAAGATGTCCTGGCAGCCAGAGCTGGACATTCTTGCACTGGAACTCAAACTCTCTCTGACACAAGTCATCATTCCTGACAATAGCTTGAACCCCAATGAAGAAAAACAAGAAAAATGTAATGAATTCTACCATCCACCAAAATGTTGATGATCTCAGTCTGCATACTGTAGTCTTTATCATATGCTATCTATCTCCAAATGGTTTTCCAGGCATTTTGAATAGATAACAGTAAGGAAACTCAAGACATCTCCTGCCAAATGAATATATGACCACAACTGTTTGGGGTTATTTAGAAAAGAAAACAGAGAAGCATCCAAAAGCAACACCATCCTCCTTGTACAGGGATTACTGATGGTTTAACATTGTTTGCTGCTCAAGTATCAAAGGCTGCTGCTAGATTTAAACATGGACTATGCTGATAAAAAGATACTCAAAAAGCAAAGCAACAGCATTTCCTCTCATTACTGATTTTGATACTAAACTAAAAGGGACAAAAAAATTCAGGAAACCAAATTGTTCAAAACTTTGTCTCTACCACCTGTTTTACCTGACAACATGAAGCCTTTAGACTTGTCCATCTAAGATGCTTGTACTCAGTCCTAAAATATAGGATCTTTGCAAACATTACAGTGTTTATTGCTCAGCTCAGATCTGAAAACGAAAACAAAATACTGTATCTTCTCACTGTCACATCTGAAATTCTTCATACCACTGTCAGTGTTGGTCCCTCATTTCATTTTACCAGAGTTAAAAATCTACATCTGTTCTACATTTAAGAGACAACATTCACAGTTTTTCAGACTGCCAGCGCCAAAAACTCACAACCAAGTTCTAATCAGTGACAGAGATGCGCCTACACTTGCAGCCCACTCCCACTAAAATAAGGAATCGGGGACACAAACACTAGCTTTGACCCAAGTGCCCAGATTAGCAACCTCCCAGTTGCCCCTCCTCAGAAATCAATATATTGCTGCATTTAAAAATGGTTTGCTGAAAACTTTTCAGAAGCAGCCTGGTGAGGGTGATTATCTGAGGATCTTAAGCGAGGCTTTAATAAGGTTCTACTGTATACAGTACATCTAAAAACAAGCCCACTAAAAATAACAATGAGAGAAGATGATTAGAGTAGAGGATCTCACTCTCTCAGCATCATTTCTAGCTTGTGCCCACAACACTGCAGTAAAATATCTTGTCAGGGCAGGAGGGCTCAACAGGCCTAATCAATAGCTGTTATTTTTTCACAAGTGCCAACAAAGGAAAAACGTAATTTATGCCACATGAGATGCTGAAAATAATTCATACTAATTGGACTGCCTAAAATTCCCCTTCTGTCCTTCTGTTTTCGATTGCTTTTAACTTCTCAAACTTTGACTGTCCACACGGAAATGCTTAGCCTCTGAGCTAGGGAAAAAACCAGAAACACAGGAGTAACAAGGGCAACATTACTTTCTTGCTGACAGTTTAAGCTGCCATTTCTAAGCAAAATTAGCACTGGTTTTGAGTGTCTAACTTCCTTCAACTGTTCTGTAAAAGACAGCTACACTGCTTGAGAATGCCAAATTTTGTCAAGTGAAGATTAAATGAGTACAGACCTCTTTCAGTATTGTCTTCAGAGGAAGTTAGAAGACTGCAGACAGCTGTGACATACTTTAATATTTGCAATACATATTGTAATATTCTGTATTGTTATTAATCCCTGGGACTTATAAAAGCCCTTCAGAAGCACACAGAGTAAATCTTACAACTTGTTGATTTTTTTTCTTTTCATAATCACATACAAACATTATGTAGGGCTACAGCAATTTGTGGGGCCTTCCGGGCCATCAGGTTATTATCCCTTACACAGGAACATTTGAAAAAAGCTAACATAGCAACAGAAAGTTATTCATAAAGAGAGGGAAGATTCTGATAAGCAATAAAGTATCTCAGAAAGAAGCCATCCACTGACATTTGTCTACTAAGCTATAAAAAGTACTTTCATGAACAGTGTATTTCAACTAAAAATCAAAACAAACCAGAAATCACTACCAATTACTATTCATGTCTTCTCCAGCTACCTAGAAACAGAGACTAGACAAGAGCAGGGAATAAAGGTAGGTATTTATTTGAAATGCATGTTATCACAGGAAAAGGTTTCTAGCCTCTGTCCTGTTTGGAGAACTTTGGATCTGCTGCATAGCTGTCTAACAAAGTATGGGCAACAGTGTTGAGCGTTTGGTTTTCCTACTATTTTTAACACAAAGAAAAGGCTGGATGCTTTCCCAAAACAAATGAAGATACATTCCAAATCCTAAAACACAAGGTACAAGCTCCAAAAGAAACATACCAGGCTGTCAGGCCAAAGCTGCTACTGGGGAAGCAGACAGGTGTGAGGAATTTGTTGTGGGGAGGTGAGTCAAGTAGTAAAATGTTCTGCACACAAGGATGAAGGAGATGCAGGAAGAACTAAGGAGCAGTGAACTGGGGATGGAAGAAAGGTGGTCACTCGGTTTTTATGAAAAGACCCTATTTCTTTAGCATTTTTCCATAATTCCATTGCATCCAAGTAGAAATATGCCCAGTAAATGTTACAGTAACTGAGACTTCTTTCTTTATCCAGTGATCCAATCTGACACAGTTGATGTGAATTCTTAAAAGAAACAATATTTGCCCTATCCTTGAAACTTTTTCTGGAGAAAAAGTCAGCCTGCTCCAGAGTAGAATGAAAGGGAGAAACATAATCAGTTAATACAGAGAAGTACAGAGTTTGGCTCCAGTGTTATCTTAAGCCTTGAGCTAACCTGACAGGATATATGCACATCAAAATTTGAATTTAATTAGACCAAATATCTGCTGATCAACCTGTGATTGCATAGCAGGGCTCAACTCTAACATGCATGTGGAGATACCTGAGGGACAGAAATAAATTTTCACATAGGAAATTTTAAATGTTTGGCTTTATTCTGACATGTGGCCTTGCTGTTAGAAGCGAAGCAGCATAAAAGCAATGCATAGTCTAATGTAGAAGCTTTTTATCATTCACGCCTAACTTTATTAACTTTCAAAAAGGTTCATGCTGTTATTCTGTCCAAAAGTGTGCATACACACTTCCAATAGATTAAGAATATTTATCACCAAGAATAAGGAAAGTGCAAGTATGATAGATAAAGCTAAAGTGTACTTCTGTTCCAACATGAAGGGTTTAGTAACTATGACACCATACTGCCCTTGCACTGCAGTAATAGTCATTCCATTTCAACAAGAGGGGAAAATGTAAGGTTTTTTTGTAAAAGAAACATGTTTTCCATAGATTTTTTCATACACTGAGACTTTAAAGTGCATCACTATGTCTATGTGTATGCATACAGAAAAAAACTTTCTGTTCTTAAAATTACTTCACAAATAAAGCAGGGCAATACTGCTCCTTACTTTGAACAAGGAAACATTTTAGGAAAAAAATAATTATGACTGAAAATATTCTTTTGTGGCTTTGTGGAATTATTCTACCTGACTTTGTAACAGAGAAAAAACTCGTAGACAGGCAGGTGATCAATTAAACTAGTATCAGGACTGAGTTAAGTATTCATTCAGTTTCCACCCAAACATGGAATCCTCTGTCAGAACCCCTCCTAGCAAGGAAAACTTGCTCTTTATCAGTTCCATAAGTACAATTAGCTAAGTGATAGATCCATGCACAGGAGCAGAGTGGAATTATTAATGCAGAACTTTGAAGAATCCTTACATCCATAGCCCCCACGTTGATTTTGCCACAGTCACTGTTAGAATCACAGATTAATTTACCTGTGGAGAAAATCAACTTTGATAAGATCCAAGGAAGAAGAACGTATTTACATATGTGCCAGCTTCAATTTCAAGGTCTAGAAGATTGCAGGAAAATAAAATAAAAACAGAGGATCAGTTTTTTTGTTCTTTCAACTTACGCAGCAAATCAAATCTTCCAGATCCAGACTACATATCTCAGATATGTATGAGAATGAAAATAAGAAAGATAACCACAGAGACTGAAGAACAGATAAGAATGATCAAATGCATTACCATAGTTTTGAATGATGACAAAAATGGCACTTGAGTGAGATATTACCCTCCAGCTTCATCACACTCAATGACACATTTAACGTCAGACTAAAATTTATAGGATATTAAAGCAAACAAAACCATGTTTAAAGCAATGTTAATGTTACTGTGGTGTTTACACACAAAGCACCAGAAGTTTGCAAATTTAAACTTGACACATAGGTCTTCATCTGTTTCATAAACATGAATGGCAACATTTGTACTGAGTGGCTCGATCTTGGGTGCAGCTTTTGATTTCCTGTATAGATTTCAACTCTAGCTTTTCACTTCCTTGTCCAGGAAGGACCTGGCTTCTACTTATGAGACACTACAAAGTAAAATATTGAAGCTGCAAGGCTGCCCAAAGGATCTAGGAACTTCTAAGCCCAAGGGTAATATCTGGGGGCACATGGGCTATGCTAGAAGTGATGGAGTGATGTTTTAGACATAAGAGTGATTCCTTTCAAAGAACAGCTTGGATTTCCTCCCAGTAACACAAACCAATGCATAAATGTCCACATAGGTCCATTAAGCTTTTATTTCATCCTCTTTTCCCCTACAGTTTTCTTCTTTGATAGATCTCTCTGCTCATCTCCAGTTATTAGCTATTACCAGAGGCAAAAGCCAGCAGGTAAAAGATAACCCACTTGAATATGTCAAATCTATTGTTTTCAAAATTAAAATAGATCCAACAAAGTTCTTCTTTTAGTGCAGCTGCTGAAATATGTATACTGCATATTTCAGTAAGACAGTTCAGTTTTTAATTCTTCAGCATTCTCTACACTATGTGAAAATAGCTACCACCACTCTTCTCACTGCTGAGTATTACGTAGCCCAAATACATAAAGCCATTTAGGTTGTGCTAAATTTAAAATGTGGCCTTAAATCCACCTTTGTAAAGCATGGTCTGAGTCCAGTTTAGGTTAATTTTTTACTATACTAATATTTTCTTTTTTTTTTTTAACCAAAAACACCGATCTAATCTGGTTGTTACAAAGGCGCTGTGAAAAGCGCTATTCCAGTATTTTAAAAAGAACCTTCCCTAAAACTGTTCTACATTTGTGAAGAAGGATTTGGGGGATTTAAATAAACTGTCTTTGAAAAACCAAATTTTAGTTTACAGAAATAGAATTAAAAAGAGAGAGAAGTTATACGGACAGGTTTTCCAGTCCATCATATCAGGAATTGGGTAAATTATGCTTTTTTTTTTGTTAAATACTTCTTTCTGTTGACTCCAAATGGGACTAACAGAGTAAAGAAGAGCAGAATTGATGCGTTCTATTTCTACACACAATGGCACAGTTCAATTCGTTTCATCAACCAAACACCACAGCCAAAAGGATTTTGTAAGACAAATGTGACCCACAACTACAAGCAAGTCAAGTATTAAATTATTCAATGTGCATTACTGTCTTACTCTTCTCACTTAAAGTCCAAGTGCACCAGAGACAAAAATTCCAGACTTGTTTTTTGTCACCTCTCACAAAACTTGGTTAATTAGCGTAGCACCGAGCGGTGCCCCGGTGCACACGTGACAATGTACACCCACACACTAATTCACTCTGCCACATTCAGACTTAATTAGGTGTGAGCCCAAGCTGCGAGGCTCAAATTCCTATGTGGAAACACCCTGTGCTGGCCAAAATACAGAAGTGAGCTTGAGGTGATCCAAACTCAGGTCCTCACACTGTCCTGTCCCCCAGCTCTCATCTATACCAGACTTCTTTTAGTCTCTGAGGCAAGAAATGCCTTTACAGTTTGTCAATACAAGACCTGGCACATGGGATCCCAGGCTGATTTTGCAGCTCACAGGGTTACTGTAATATCCTATTACTGGCTAAACAATGAAGTGACAGAACCACATTTCTAGAACAGTGCTGATTTAAAACAGGGGTTTTTTTTAATAGACATTTAACAATGTTCGTTTTGTTTCTTTTTCTAATGTAAGCTAAAGACAAAGTTGCACTTTGCTTGAAAGAAATACTGAAGAACTATTAGAATGTAACTTTAGAATATTTAAATAATGTGGGAAACCAAGTTCAATTTTAAGGTAAAGTAAATACTCCTGGTTCTGAGTTGCATTTAAAGTTGAAATCGCGTCAATATGCCCAGTAGCCTCATCTGAAAACTGAACACAGACGAACGAAATCATTACCTCGTTTCAAAAAACTTAACCAACATCACCTTACACATTTTTCTACCCTATGAGGTTCTAGATGGTTTTTATGGGTGGTTTTTTCCTTAGTTTCTTTTCTCTGAGGGTGAAAACAAGTTATTTGAATTATATCCTTTGTACTTTCAGGTGGAAATGTTACTCTGCTGCAAACTGATGGTGAGTCTTTCTGTGCCTGCATGCACAAGCACCATGTGAACACAGTCTCACCACATGCACACGTCTGCACAGCAGTCCCAGGAGAATGTGGGGCTTTAGAAGCTGTCCTGGTGATTTGGCCTTCAAAGGAGAGAACAGTCTTACAGCAAACCAGTGCTGATCAGTTTTTTTTCTCAGAACTGGAAAAGGAGGCCATTCAGCCTGGGGGTCACCACTGCTTCCAGTACAGGCAGAATGAAGTGGATCAGATCTGCATGTGAGATTCAACATCCACACTACTGGGACTTCCTGCACTACACAAGCAGACAGAGACCAAACAGAACAAAAATGCTCAGGAAAAAATCAAAATGACATATTGATGTATCACTGGATTAAATTTGCCTTCTCTTGAAATCATTCTGGAAAAAGGTTCGTGTTGGCTTCTAAATTGCTGAGATGGTGTTTAACTAATACACAAATAGAAAGGAAAATATTCTAAAAGCTGAGAAGTGAGTGCTAGCAAGGAGAGTGTAATTTAATAGCCTGGAGCTGTCTGATATACAGTCTGAGCATAACCACATTAAAAGAAACCTTGTAAACCTTCAAACTGTTAGCTATCTGTTCTGAATGGCACACCAAATCCTTTTAACTACAACTTTTTTTGGCTGAATTCTGTCAAGGCAAAATTAGCCCATGTTGTTTACAACTGAAATTACACACTTCCATTCCTATTCAAAGCTTTCCTGCTCACGGTCTTGCCTCCCACATTATTTGCATTTATGTATTTTTCCAGAGTGCATTTGTCCAGAAAATTCCTCAGAACTCTACTGGATCAGATTTGAAGATTTATGCACAGAATTATTTTTAAGAATGAGTATTACGTCTTTGCACCACCCCTCAAGTCTGTCCATGTCACCTCACAAGAGCTTTTCCATAGCAGGCTTTACACAAGTATAATACAATCATTCCATGAGTCATGCACTGGCTGAAAGCTCTACCTCTGACACACAGAAGACACTTCCAAAGAGGGGAAAAAGCTTAACAGCTTCAATGACATTGGAGCCCTGTATGCAACACAAGAGTATTCCAGCAGAAGACCATCTGGGCTTCTGATCCAAAGTTCAATGACATCTATTGACTTCATTAGGCTTAGACAACCACTAAATATGATCACCATTATAAATATTGGTTTTGCTGGATTCGTGAAAGTGTTAAAAGAATTAAACTCTTCATTTTATTCATGCAGGAAAATCAACCTAACACCAGTGTAATGTCAGGCAGCAAGTATCTTTGAAGGAGAGCAACTTAAGGGAGGACACACCACAGCATCTCTAGGTCATTTTCTTGCCTTTTTTCACTGAGTTTGCCAACAAGTGTGCCAGATAGGCTGGACTGGTTTTATTTATTTATTTATTCAGTGCCACAAGGCAGTATGATACTGTCATTCCATGCAATACAGTTAGTTTATGGTTTGTCTGTTTCATTGTCACCAATGACTGCATGAAAAATACAAAAAAAAACCCCAAAACAAAACACAAAAATCCCTCCTGAAGTTTTCACTGTGCTCCTAAAAAAATTAGAGGATCCACAGAATGTCAACATAACCAATTTCTTGTGCCCTCTGGTAACTCATGGACAGGTTTATTTAATCTTTCATAGTTTTTTTAACACTATGAATAGTCAACAAATTATGTGAAATCATGTGTTAAAGAAGATAACTGACAATAAATTTCATGTTCACACACTGAAATCAAAGAAAATTTTTGGATTCTGAAGTAGTATTTTTCTATCACACAGTCTCAACATGTCCCTCAAGTATTAACTTCCCATCACAATCTCTGTCAAGAGGTAGGGCTGGGACAGAAGAAAGCCCAGGAATCCAAGCCAGGAGTGAGATGCTCCAGCATTCCCAATGCAGGCTGGAGATGTGAGCATTAGCAGCAGTGCTCTGGTTCCTGGAGCTCTGCCAGCAGAGCTTTTGGCTTTAAGGAGTTTGGATGGCTGTGTCCTGCAACCACCGTGGGATGTGGGAGGGGAAGCTACACCATGGTGAGTTTGCCCAGCAGGTGAAACTTAAAAGTCAAATTGCCTGCATCACAGTATTGTCTCACCGTGTCACAATGAAATGCCACGGCATGCTGCATCAAACTGAGAGTGCTCCAAGATCTTTCATTTTCCCTTGGCCAAGATTATCTGGTCTGCCTGGCAAAATCTGCATTTTCAGTGCACACACAGGGAAAATTTAAAGTTTAGAATTACAGTTACAATTCATAATGGTAGACTGAATGGGAGAAGTGTGTTTACGCTGTTTATTTCACACTCCTTTGTGCATCTCAGCTGGTATCAAGGAATTTCAAGCTGGGTGCTTAAGGGCTAAACTTCACATGGACTTCATGATGCAGAATTTGAATTAGTTCACCTAAGTTAGATACCTAGAAGTATGAATATCCTTCTTAAAATATGGGAGAGAAACATAGAACAAAATGTCAGAATTTTTTCCGTAAAGTATCTTCATCTTGCCATACAGATTTTTATGCTTCATGGAAAAGGTTAAATGGCTTTTCCTAAAACACAGAAACCATTGCCAATACTTTGGTTCAATGTAATGGAAGCAGGGAGAAAGAGAGAAGTACAGGGCAACGGCAGTTATACAGGAAGGAGCTTAGGTCTAGAAAGAGGCTTATAATTAACTTTTTAATTTACCATTAAATTTCTTTCAGATAATTCCAAAAAAGCAGTGAGAGGGTTCTGACTAGACAGTTTGCAAACTGTTACACAGTTATGGGAAAAGGATCAAAGTAAAGTTCCTACATTTTACTGTTTGTATTTCCTGTATTTCACGGTTTCACATAAACCTTCTTGTTTGCATGAGACTTCCACTGACACTCAAGAGCACTGCTGCAGATCTCTTACCAGGGCAACTAACTAAGCCTCCTAAAACTGAGTTCTAGCCACACTGCCTATAGCTGTAAAACTATCAGAATGCTCTCAGAATGTTCAACATATTCCCTTAAAACCAAAGGTGTGACAATTGTTAAATGTACCAATGAAAGGAAGTATTTTATACAATAGAACTCAACTAATCAATTGGATCTCTAGCAGGAAAAAAATTAACTGAAAAGAGTGTATTAAAGAAGAGCAGCATTAATTCTAAAAGGTTCATATAGGTGACTTGCTAGGATAACAGCTTGACTTAGTTTCTAACAGCAACCCCAAATGGAAATACCCCTAAAGCAGCCATGGATGTTGTCCAAATGAGAAACCTCTGAACTTCTTCTCAGAAGACAGGTTGCAATATGATCTTTCAGAACACGGCTGCTCACCAGCGGCTGCTTGTACACCCCTCTTATCCAGAGCCTAAGTTGTGAGTCCTGAGAGGAGACAACACTACAGCAGTTTACAATAGGTACAGACAAATCATGCAGGGAAGAATCAGAAAGAGCTGATAAGTTGCAAATTTTTATTTTTAGTTTAGCTCATGGTAACTTCCTGATAACCATACTCTGAAACTGAAAAAAAAAAATGCAGTAGTTATACACTGAACTTGTTTTAAAGTGGTCTTTCGCACCAGAGAAAAAGCTGTACTTACTCCTCTATCTTAGCATAAAACTGTCAGCTCTAACTATCTTGAGGTGAAATATTATAAGCATTTCTCTTACTGAAAAATATCTTATGGATAAGTCCAAAGTTTTTGGCTGTGGAAAAAGGTGGGCAGAAATGGACTGGGAGAAAAGTCACTTACAATTATGTATTTTGTGACTTCTTCACAACTTGAAATAAAATCCACGTAAAAAGACAATATTCAAGGTAAAATTCCGTTACTTCTTTTTCACATCTACTCTTCAGAAAATGTTACAATTTTGAAAATTTTAAAGCAAAATTTTGAAGGAAATGATAGAGAAACATTGCCTTTACTGGTGCACATTATGTGAGGTAAGGTATTTTTTTGTAATACTAACATTATAGTATTATTATAGTAACTGGTAAAGAAAACACAAAGTAATTCTCTGCCTCAATGAGTTTGTAACATAACACATTTTTTAGAAAATTATATAAATGTTGGGCTTTGTCTTTTCCTGTCCTCCACAGAAAAGAAGAAATAGGCATCTGTTTACATCAGCTTCTCAGAGGAACATAAACACACACATGTGTAGGCACTCAGAAAAATATATAGTCCTAATCTTAACGCTGTTGACTTTGTATGGGATAGCCCACCAGTGCCACGTAAACGTGCTTATCTCCTGTGTTTTTCTAAACGTGCTGGAAGATGTCATCCTCCTTGACAGAGATGGAATCAGAAAAATCCACACACATGACCACGGACAAGCAGTCCACCTGGAGAGGACAGAAATACTAAACTGTATTGTCCAGAACACTCAGCAGCAGCATACAAAGAAAGTTTTGTTCAAAGGTACCAAAACTGCTTTATTATGGAAAGTAAAAAACATTCTCTTTTCTCATGTTGGAAGTAAATCCAACCAAAAAGTTGTTACAAGTGAAAACATACAGTTGCTTTGAGGTGTATCTATCAAAGATTGTTGGCAATAGTTAGCAGGACAGAGAATTTCTTGCTTTTTTAGCTTGGGAAAGTTTTATCAACTTGAGCAATATATTTACCATTACAGTCTTGAATGTAAATGAGAATTTTTTTCAGCTTAACTTATAGTCACTCCCAGACAACAAGCTAAACTAAAAATGTCACTGTTTCACCAAAATAAGAACAACCACACAGTGGGTCATGGCAATATACTGATAATTTTAAATTTGCTCTCCTGGCTTTATGAACGTACGAACTTGAGAAGCATAGCTTATTGTATATCAGGGTTAGAGATCTGTAAGAACAGCCAAGAACTGCATTTAATATCTCATCTAACAGAAATCACTGCTTAATTAAAAGCCTATCAATATTCTACACTATATTGACATTGCGATGCACTTTACATACTCGTGTCCTGTTGATATCAAATTGTCACTATCGTTTTTGCTATTTCTGTTGCTTTCCTTGCTTGCCTTGGAGATGCTTGGTCATGCTCATCAAATCTAGTTAATAGATGTTAATGAGCTCCATAAGAATACAAGTGGAAAGACTAGAAGAAAGGGAAAATAAGATATGGAACTGAAAGAGGAAAACTTAAACAAAAGAGGAATAAATACAAACAGGCTGTTTTTCCTTGTGTTATATATTTTTTTAGTCAATGGTGAAAAGCAATGGAGCAATCTTCCCTCTCCGCTCAAATGCCAGACTTCAGGTAAATCTTCTCCTACTTAGTCCAACTGCACCGGAAAGAAACAAAGGGATGAACAAATGTTCCTGTATCACAGGTCCCTTGGGTTCTGGGCCATGGAAGGGCTTCCTTGGTCCTCAGGGATGAGAACAGGTTTTCTGAGTTCAGCAGCACGAATATCGATGTGCCTGCAGACTCCTTCTCAGCCAGGCCAGAGCATTCCAGAGCCTCCACCCTTTGGATGTGTGCTCTGCCTATCTTCTAAGAGATTATGGCTTATGTAGGTATCTCCTACACCTTTGGATTGTCAAACACAAATCAATTGGCCAAAACTGTGATATGCAAAGTCACAGAAATTTAAATATTGACTTGAGTTGCAAAATTCGGATTTTGAATACCCCTAAATTTAGACGTGTAGGGTCAAGAGTTTAGGTTAAATCCCTCATCCACGGGAAAGCCAGCTGAAAAATGTGCTTACCTGTTAACTCCCAGAATCATTAGTGTGAATTGACAAGGTTTTACTGCATACAGATAAGATTAATGGAATCTTTCAAGTTGCACAAGCCCCTCAAAAGTTTGGAAGTACAGTTTAATTTGAGCAAGCAAAGCAGACACATATTTTGGATGTTGAAGATACTGGGATCTTTTTCAGTCTCACACACTTTAATTTTACACATAGGTAATTTTGCTGATGTCACTGGAATTACCTGACTTTTACAACAGTGCCACGCCAAAGGAGATTGAAGCTATGTGTCTGCAAGGAAAGAAATGTGCAAAAGAGAAAAGATGACAAGGAAAATACGTGTAAATTAGACTTTGCAGCATTAAGTTAACCACCATCCAATCTTAGAAAATGCTGTACCTTTAACAGTATTTGGCACTGAGGAGATGGCAACAGCTTGTTGCAGAAGCCATGAGTCCAACGTCACCCTGAGGTTGGTGGTGGGGGTAAGATGTGGAGGTGAAAGCAGTAAGGAAGCAGCAGTCCACCTCAGAGACCATGAGTATGCCTGGCTTCAAAATTCAGTTGCTTTTCAAACAACTGGGGGCTTCTTGCAAAGCAGAAACTAAATCTATATTGATAAATCCTTGTAAGCAGGAACATTTGACAAGGCATGTTCCAGCAGGGCTTGATGCAGATTTAAACAATGAAGTGTCACATACACTATAAATGAAACTGCATCAGGGCCTGAACTCTTTAGTTTCCCTAAAACAAAATGCTTGTATTCTGGGGAGAAGTCAATCCTAGTCCATCTTTTCTTTATTTGAATTTTCAGTCGTTTCAGGGGTTTTTTTCCAAAAAGCAGTATTTTTTACAGGAAGTACTTGCTTTGATCTAACAACACTCCTGTCCAGTAGCAGCTTCTGTGAAACCAGAATTTTAGATTAATATATTATTGATCCAATTCTTGCATTAAGGAAATGTTAAACTATACAGAAAAAAGTCTGGTGTACCACTGTAACTCCAGTATTTATCCATGTAATTTGCAGAATTCAAGACAAGCAACCAAAGCTTGTGCTAATAGTAGTAGCAACAGCAATTTTATGATGTATGTCTGTAATTTGGTCCTACGTATCTGCACTATGCACTTCATAGCTGGCATTCCAGATTTTAATACTAAGAGAGATACTAGACATTTCACATTTAACTGAAAAATTCTACAGTTGTTGACTAAGAAATAGGAAATCTGAGGAAGTTGTTTCATGTTCTACTTAAATGGTAGCACTGTATGAGAAGAAAGATAATGATGGCGCACCCAAAGACTGGTGCATATGAATCCAATTATTTCATAAACAATAAAATTTTTCTGAGAAGATATTAATGTGGGGGCCTTCAGAAACAGCCATAACTGTGCTGGAACTTGAGATGTTGCTCAGATAGCTGCAATTCTGTATTAGAGAACATGCCAAAAAGCAGAGATACATTTTAAGGTGGAAATTAGATCAGCACCTGCCCTGCTAAATTAGATGGTACTTCAGAATTTTTCACTTTTTATTTTTCATATGGTTTTTGGTTTCTTTTTTTTTTCCCTTACATTAAGTTCTTCGTCTATGCATAAGACTAAAAAGTGAAAGGAAAATAATTATTCTGGTAATATTTGGGGAGTATTACCTATTTTAACAGAATTTTCTTGAAGACATTCAAAAGTAAAAGATAATGAAAATCATAAGAAATGAGGTTTTAAATAGGAAGTCTTCATTTTACTACAAAATATAGAAACACTGCTCTTATTTATGTGGGAGACTATATAAAGCATGGGGTTTTTTCAAAGATTCCCATTTATTTGGCTACCTGGTCTGCTGAGAAAAAGATTACCTACAGCTACTTCTTAATTACATAATTTTCTTAGGAATGGGCAAAAAAATGCCTGAATAATCCTTTCCCGTGCTTTAAGGACAGCTTGCAATGTAAGCCCAATGAGCAGCCTCAGTTCTACACCAGCTGAAAATGCAGCCAGACAACTGCAATGAGTGGAAAGCTTAAAGGCACAGAAAGCCTTCCTTGCCAGGATTCAGGTCTGTGTAATCCACAAGTGCTCCGTGATTCTGAACCACTGGTAATGAACTATAGATCCTGACCACATAGGAATAAGTCACATTAGAGAGTGTCTACTGAAATCAATAACATGGATCCAATGTATGATTCTTTTTTCCTCTACAACTCTTAAGGCTATCATATGTATGTTATTAATCTAACAACTGAAAGGTATTTAAAATGTTTTCAGTTCAAGGTACCTCCTGTTAATTTAGTTATGAAAATTAAATATACATTAAGACAAAAAAAGGAAAAGAGAGACCAGCGCTTCTAAAATGAAAGCTTTATTTTTGGCAATAAAAATATAGAGCCCCTTCTCTTCCTCCCTCCCAAGCCCTCAGGTTGATTCATCTCTCATTCAAATTTAAAATGCACAGAGAGGCTGCAACAAACCCACAGAAGATTGATATGCACCGCACTCCACACATGGTTTAGCTCTTTATTCCAAAGTCTGGCATGATGATGTTACGTTTTGTGATGATATTATTTCAATATATAATAAACAGGGTTCGCTATAAAAACAGTGCAATGCAAGTCCCCTTTAAAAAAAATACAAATTGTTACTATAGCGCTTTGAGAGAAAGGGAGCGAGAGATTCACAAAGCAGGCTCAGAACTTGGCAACCTGTAAAAGTGCCCAGTTGAAAATTACTAACAGCTGGAGATGACAGTTGTTTTAACAGCTGAGCTGACAGGATTAATTTAAATGCACTGAAATCAAAAGTAGATAACACCTGTTTAGTCTTCCAGGGCCATTTGATAAGGTAGGCCAAAGGAAAAAAGCAGAGCCAGGGCTGTCTGTTACAGGCATGTGTGCACCATGTATGTGTGCATGTCTGCATGTGTGCATGTGCACGCATGTATGAGCCTCTCCCCCTCCCTCAGCAGAGGACAGAAGGACTCCAGAGAAGAATGACGTACTTTTGAAGGCTGGGGGGTGCAGAGGAGATCGGTGGCTTGTCACACAATAACAGAGAGGCCAACCCCCGCCAGCTTAAAACATCTGGTTCCCATTGTGCCCACCCTCCTGCTCACCCTTCTTCCCCCTTCTCTGATCCAAGGTCTGTGACCCAAACCCAGCAACGGATAAAGATCACTGGGTTTAAAGCTGCAGTTCCTCACTCCTGCAGCCCAGCAATCCCCCTGGGTTAATTAATGCATTCTCTTTGAGCTCCAAGTCACTGGAGCTCCCACATGCTCCCTCCCATCCACTTCTTCCCCAAACTAAAAACAAAACAAAAAATTTCTCACCTTCTTGCCATGCCACAGCACATAACTCGCATGTCCACAAAATAAATAAATAAATTCTACGAGGTCTGTAAGGAAAAGCACGTGAAACAGCAAGAAATTTTTTATGTGACAGGCAAGGAGGGGCTGATTTTATCTTTGCTTCTCAGGCTATCATCCTGTACAGTGTCCTGCGTCATGAGGGCTGCATGCCCCCAAGACCACAGCTAGATAGCCCAGCACAGCCCTTGCTCTGGCTACAAGCTCCAAGAGGAGCAAGGGGAACTGTTTGGTCCGAGAAAGGAGCATCTAGGGCAATCTACAGGAAACGTATCTTCTCCTAGTAGTGTAACTACCACACAAGGCCACTGTGCCAATTTCCCATGACGCAAGAACCCTACGGACCTGACTCTGCAGCTGCTCCACTTGCAGCACTTCCATTGAGGCAAAAGTGAGCTCTGCTACTGAATCCAGGCAAAAGGCTCCCAAACTCAACCTGCAATCTCATTTCCAGTTATACAAATGGGGCTGAGTTGTAAAAGGCAAGTATTTCCAGGGAGCTTGCTTCCTCAGATCTACGCGTAGTCCTTTCTTGTAAAGCAGGACCACTGTCAGGCTGCGTTTCCCAAGCAGTAATTAAACTCCACCACTGTGAAGAAGCACACAGCTAATATCGTTATCAACCATACTTCAAAATCACAGAAACTGGACACAGAGAATGAAGTTAATGTGTTAATGTGAAGTTAATGTGCAAATCTGTGAAAAAACACCACATAGAACAAAATGCAGAAGAAATTGTGTTTTCTGAGTCTGCTCTGCGCTTTTCGCTACAGGACTGATCTTTTCTGCCTGTATTCCTCCAGGGATATAAGAACCTCAGCCCTACAGTTGTTACAATGATGCCATAGCTGTACACTTGCAACAAAGCCTTCAGCTTTTCCTTTGTGCTCCACAGCCCTTCAGCAGGGCAAAAGTGAACTGAAAAGCTCATGTGCTCACTTCAGCTGACTGCAAACACATCCACCACACTGCCACATCAATATCAAAGCATGGTTGGCTCCTTCAGTTTTTGCAGTTGAAGGAAAAAAAAAGTGTTCAATAGAATGGTTCAGAAAATGTTTGATTCATTGATATCAGAAGTTAGAGAATCACAGATACCTTCAGTTACAGCACGACTTGTTGCCAGAAAGAAAGACAGAAAGAAAACCATCCATGGTAGCTGTCCCTTAGCTGCAGGTTTCGGCGTACTCAGCTTGTACTGTCTTTACATTTCCAGCCACCAGAACTCCTACTCACTCCCTCCCTCCTTCCTCTTCCCCAAACAGCACAAAGCTTCATATAGGCTAAATCACTGTGCCAAGAAAAACAGTACAATTCTTAACTAAGCTGCATTTATTTACTTATTTCAGAATTTCAAGTCCTCTTTTAGCATTTATTGTCCAGGCAAAACTACTTATCTGGACAAACGTAAATATTAATGGCAATTCTGAGAGAAGAAATAAGACCCAAACTCACCTCCTGTGTGTGAGCCTTTTATGCAACAAACTGAAGTAAAACCACAATAAATACCAATTTACCTAGACAAGTTGAGAGTCTGGGTGTAAAACTGCCTTCATTTTGTTTCACAAGAAAGTACCAGGACACTTTTAAAGTCAAGTCACATGAGCCTTTCTCTGGAGCATATACTTTGGCCACGAAATTAATTTTAATGAACCTGGGGAGTACCATGCGATAGACTGTACCTGAGTTTTACTTCTGCAACCCAGTCTATGTGTGAGAGGATTTAATGTACAGGGCCATTTTGCCCATCTTTCCAGCTTTGTATCCAGGGTAGGAGAGCTCTATTAAAAGGCAGACACCAACACCAGTTCTCACCTACTCCTGGGTAGGAAGAGGAAAAACTTCTGTATAATGAGATGTAAAACTTTCTTACTTGCTTGCTTTCTTACCTTTCCAGCAAATGAACCTAGAGATTCCCAATATGTTCCTAAAATATTGGGCTAATACCAGAGGGCATTTTCCCTGTTATTTTTCATGTTCATGAACTTCTGCATGCCTGGATTCTGGCCAAGTCTGGAAGCAGAAGTGCCAAGGAACATGCGAGAGGCTGTTCTCCTGACAATTCCAATTTGGCTAGTTGCTGGAAATGACAGAAATCCCCAGAGAAAACCAGCACTAACGATAGTTCACCTCCTGATATACAGCACAAGATGCCTACTGCCTACCACAAATAAATCAGGAAATGTTTCAAAAATGAGGGGAAAATGGAATAATATTGAGATAACATATATTTTAAAAAATAAATAAATCCTCTACACTCCTTATAAGCACACATCAAAGTAGCAGCAGTGGTAGTTGTACTAGCAGTAATAATGATGATGTCAGGAAGGCCTGACTACCCTTGCTTATATCCATACTTTATTCTTACAAATTTTATAAAGCCTATCTGCACATCTAAATCATTAATTTCCACTAATATTTCCAGAGGAAAAAAAATCTCGCTTTTTAAAGGGCTTTTTCAAAGTTTTCAGTCTACTGGGCATGCAATGATAATTGCTGCTCTGTTCTGCTTAATGATAGAGTCCTTTCCCTGCACAAAATAAGAAGCAGTTTCCTCCTCGATTTTTCTTTCTTTACACAACTCAAGAGGCTCAAAGAATAATTATAAACAATGCCTGAAGAATGGTTCCGTTAATGTTAATTTATACAACAAACTAATTACTACCAAATGGTAAAAAATCACATGTGGAAGTTCCTGTCTCCCACGCACACAACTAAACCAGCAGCCATCTGTCTCAGCCTGGGAGCTCTCAGTGACAACCAAGGAAAGCAAGGCAAAGGATGAATCCAGATACACTAGGCTGCTTCCTCTGACACAAAACCATGGGATTCAAACACCATTGTCTCTACATGGTTATCTTAGCAGTGGCATTTTTTACCCTTTCATTTATAAAACAAACGAACAATTTGCATCAGTAACTGCCTTGCCATCTAAATTTTATCTCAATCTCAAGAATTTAAGATGAAGTCTAAAATATCTCCATTTATCAGCTGTAATTCTTCCATCCAGCATTTTCTCTACAATACTCTTTATAAAATCCTTAACTATCAGAAAGCATGATGTGAGACAGTCTTTGAATCTGCTTATACTATGTTAGACAACATGATGAGAAAATGTGCTTTTTTTGTTTCAACATTTTTTCTCAACCTGAGAAAGCAATTTTCTCCCAAACCTTGAAAAATCAAAGTCAGTACAATTGTTAAACACTTTTATGGGATGCTCATTAAAAACTGACAGGGAGAAAAAAGCTGAGGACAAATCCTGAAGCATTTGTTCAGTTTAAAGTCTCATTGAATTCAATATGAGTGTTACTTTATTGAGGACTTCAACCAGATCCTTTACATGAACAAGGACCTTGGCATTTTGACTGTTAATTATTCTCTGATTAGCTTGCATCTAGTGAAACAAACTAAACACAATATTATCCCCTAAGCTCTGTTCAAGAAATCTCAACTCCAATATTCTCCTCTCTCTGTGAGATCAGAACTCCAGCAGTCATCAAAGAAAGTGCTGTACAAGAATAGAAGCAAAATATCTGAGTTTAGATTCACAGTAGAGATTTCACAGAAGAAGTGTTTTTTCCGTAACAATAAAAACTTACAAATCTTTCTTTGTTTGAATATAAGGCAAATTTTTCATACTGCAGAATTATCTCTATGTATCTTATTTAAATCAGACCCCCTCTTATGTTTCTGTGAATCCCACAGCAGTGCCAAAGTGCAGCCTTCATTTTATTAGAAAGAGACAAGCCAGTATAAGGTAAAGACTGAAGATGTTTTAGTAAAGATGAAATGTCTATGAACTTGTGCTTCTGAGTACTTCTCTACTCAAAAAGAAAGAATATGTTTCAGATAGCCTGAAATAATCAGAGGAGGAACAAGTGCCACAGCAATCTAAAACAAGGTCCCTGTAATCTCATATTCATGAAGTAACACAGTCATTATTTCTACATGGCAAGAACAGTATCGACAGTTTAAATGAAGCAAACAAGAAAAAACCACAGGAGAATCTACATAACCAAACAATAATGCCTAATTATTCCTCATTCATAGTCCTTAACAGAATTATGATATATAAAAAAATTACTGTCACATACAGCCAAGAGCATAAAATTTTACATAATAAAATACATCCAGTGAAGTGAAGGCGAATGAAACAATATTCCTGCTGCTCAGCCCTATTTTGCTTCATCTTTTTTTTTACATCATCAGGAGCTGCTTTCTGTGAATGAAAACTTATAATCCTTCATAAGAATTTAACTTTGTTTCACATTTCACAATGTTTTCACTTTTTTAAGCTGCATTTTATAGAAGATTAGTTACTATTTAAGGGGCGGGGGCGGGGGGGGGGGGGGGGGACCT
>WEIT01028843.1:74146-112252 GCA_013389985.1 Dryoscopus gambensis
GGGCATGGGAATCACAATCCCAGTTCAGCAAAGTCCAGTTCTTGGTATAACAAGTGAACTAAGACAGCTTTCAACATGGATTTGGAGTGTGAAATGAACCACTGACTGCTGTATCAGTGAGTGGGATAAGACAAAAAAGGAAGGGTCATTCACCACAGTGTGTGTTGCAGAAAAACCTGTATCTGCTTTTGGAGGATGCTTTGGACATCTCACAGTCCTTGGGCTGTGACTGACATCAGGTCTCTTCCCTCCTCTTTCACCCCAAGTAGCCTCAAGCAGCTCTCACAGCCAAAAGTCTGCCTCTAATTTTAGTTTCCACTCCTGGCACAATGTTGTGTCCCAGATCCCTGAAAGCCTTGAATTAATACACTAAAACCCAGTATTAAGCTAAACAACTGACAGCTTTATGGACTGCATTCAGCCTGGGAGGAAAGCTACCTGGCATTGCCTAAACAATCCCAGTGCCCTCTCCTAGAAGGAACAAGATTTTACAAAAGAAAAAAAGAAAAAAAAGGAGCAAACAAATCCCCACTACTATTTTTCCTATGCCAAGATTAATCAATTTGCAAAGGGGGATTCTAAGGGAAAAAGGAAGGTATGAAAATGTTACAGCACAACTTTTAACCTCCCTATACTGAAAAGCTTAGTAAAATTTTCTGCCTGTTCCATTTTTCCACAAAGTTGCCCATTTATGCAAATACAGAAGGCATCTCCATTCTTCTCTTCTTGGTGCTTTTTCACCTGCCTTTATGTCTACAGGGACTTGTCTGCTAACAAGCTGAAGCAGATGAGTTAAAAACAGGCATACTGCATCTTGTGTGCTGCTGAAAACACTCAGGAATGTGGTGGTTGGTAGCTACAGTCTCATTTCTGGTGAACATTTACAATATCCAATATAAGCAAATCAATTTTTAGCACCAACTTGTGAGAAACCAGTGATAAAATGGAACTGGCAGCTGAACTCTCTCCAGCACTTTAATGGCAGTTTGCTCCATGCTATATTTATGGCATAAGGCCAGAACAAAAGAAACAACCAACAAATTGAGTTTACACAGAAATACAAGGAAAATTTGGCCGTCTGGCAATGTAAGAAAGCACCTCTCACTGTTCTGTCTTTGTGAGCCCCATGACTTTAAAATACTGGGTCATGCACACTGTGTAGCATTCACTGGGTATGGTGTTCCCCCATCCAGTAACCTGTCTAGCAATAAAATAATAATAAAAAGCCCCATGACTGTCTCAAAAAGACTGCATCTGTTTTTCAGCAGAAAGAACAAGGTCCTAAACTGCTATGTCATTTATATTATTCATCTAATAATTTTATGTTTAGTTACAGAATGACTACCAATGAAAGCTCCCTAATTCTTCCTGCACTCAGACAGGATTGACTTGGCCCAACTAGTAAGAGAAGAATGCATTTTGCCTGGATATGCATCCCATACATCCCATACACGAAAGCTTCACAGGAGTTGTGAATCAATTAGATGACACAGCAAGAGGAAATGCATTAAAAAGAAGGACTTAAAATAAAATAATCTTCAGTGAAATGCCTCCATATTTAGTTAAACACCATTACTGATTAAGGCTGTACATGAGCTCAGTGTGGAATCCAGAATTATTGCAGCTGACAATCATTAGCAAGAGCCTGCTGTCCTCTAGTTTCATCTTCATATATTCATTTCATATCCAAGGAAATATAACTATTTGGAAATACATGGCTTTATTTAAGTCTCGTATATAGATACCTCAGCAAAAATACATTAACATGCTTTACATTTTGCAACAAGCCAGCAAACCTACAGGATCAAATGAATACACAGTAATCACTACAATTGAAACAATTTTTCTAGTTAGTTGTTGACTTTTTTGCTTTTCCATTTTTTTTTCACCTGGTGCCTGACTCCGTGGGAGATGAGCTCAGTTACTGAAATGGGATGTGTGTTGTGGGCAAAACAGAAAAGAAAAAGAAAGTTTAGCATAAAAACATAAGGGTGCATTAAAAAACCAAGAGTCTTTCTTCTTCCACGTGATCTTCGCCTCTAGACTATTTACCTTAAGATTGTGTGGGCTAATCTACTGTACAAGACTAATGCAACATTCCAAACTGTACTGGAAAAACAGGACACTTGGATAACCACTTCCACGTCAGGAGAGACACTTTCCTTTCTGATAAAGCACTTGGACACCAGTTGTAACTTTGAGGCTTTTAAATCTCTGTCTTATCATTGTGTTATCATTCTTGTTTATTGGCAGTGCAATACAATAATTGTTTGGGGGTTTTTTTGAGTTGGGAATGATATTTTCCTTTGGGCCTATGGGCTGGGCTTTGCAACTGCAATTCCCAGATATTTAGAAAAAATTTGTAATTAGTAGCCAAGTAGCATGTCCCATACACAACCAACAGTCCCTGCTGGACTTAACATCCATAGATCTCATCTCCTTTGTGTCTATTACTTATTTGCAGACTCCATAATTTAATTAATTACAGCTAAAAGGCTCAGATGAACAATGGAGGTTCCTCGCACATTTGCAGTGTATGAAACTGCTACTTCTCTCTGACAAGAAGAATCTGGCTCTCTGTGTCACACATCTGTGTTCCTCCTTCCTTGTGCTGTCTAAGCCAGTACTTTCTGTACCCCTAAAAAGGCAAGTATGGGGGCTAAATCATCCTGCACTATTGTACTTAAATACAAGTATCTTACCAGCTAGGCAATAAAAGTTTCTACGAATTAGTGACCACACAGACTTTGCTGTTGTTGTTACCCCTCAGCTCTTTTAATACTGCTCCTTCTAGGAACAGGCCTAATCCCTGTCTGTAGAGGGATAAAAAAACAAGTCACGTTGGGTTCTTTACAAATCCCATATTGGGTCAAATGTTGCCTTCCTAAAGCTCTTGCATATTCAGTGGGAGTGATGAACTTGCATCTGAGAGCAGAATGTGGCCCACATCACCCTGAAGTGTCCATTAACTCTCCCACACTCAGAAATAAATCAAGATGAGATTCCTCTCAAGCACAGTGAGCCTAAAATATAAACCATGCTGCTCACAACAGGGAGACCAGGAATTCAACCTCAGTCAGATGGTTTTCTCTTCCTCCCTCCAACCTGCACCAGTGAGAAGAGGGCAGGATGCTCATTCAGTCCCAGGATGGGCCCTGCACAGGGCTCCATCCAGAGCACGAGCCAGCAGGACCTACAAAAGGTGCACAGGTTCCCTCATACAAAACTCCCAGAGTGGAGACAACCAGGGTCATTCCCCTCTGCTCACTTTGGAAGCAATTCTTGCTCCCCCCAGCTCCCAAACCCAGCTCTTCCTTGCAAAACCTTGAAGACACCACTCCTATTTACACCTTTTACCCCATGCCACAACCCTGTGTTGCCACCTGTCAGTCACAGATCCATTTGTCTCCAGGAGGGTGAATAAAGAGGACGGGGAAGGAAGAAAGTGGGAGGACCTCTGCATTGATTAGAACTGTTTGGGGTGGGAAGCAGAGGGGGAAAAGGAGGGAGAGAGAGATAGAGATAGATTAGAAGGTAACAAAACTGGAGAGGAAGAAAAACAGAGCCAAAAAGAAAAATGTCCTTTGTTCATTTAAATGGCTCTCTGCTCCCAAGCCCTCTGCATGACTAATGCCACGCTGTGGTGTGTAAACCTCTTGGGCACATAGCACAAACAAAGCATAACTTGGCCTGAACAAACAAAGGCCTAAGCAACAGTGATTGAATTCATCTTAAAACAACAAATCAATTCTTCCCTATTAAAGCCCTAAATACCAGCGTAGGAGCACTGTCCTGTTGTAATAAACAGCCATGTGTTCAATTACCGTCTGTTTTCCCAACTACTGCTCTCTCCAGTAATTACACCATGCAATGCATTCTACATTGGCATTATATTAATGTGCTGGGAGGAGAGATCTTAAATAAGAATTAAATCAAGGCTAAACATCTCAGAAAGCATTATCAAGTCACACAACTGCTAACAGGGCATTCTTCAGCAGAAAGCACAGTCTGATTTTTCTCTTCATTCACTTTTCACTTTCATCCTCTGGCTAAATAAATAAATTAAAACACAAGCTTGAAAGAGCTCTATTGCCCCAAAGACCAGCACGGCAAATCTGTCATAAGCTCTCTGAAGTCCACTTCACCTGTACAAGAAAGCTCCCCAATCAGGAGCATTTCGTAAGTATCAGCTTACCTCACATCAGCCAAACAGCAGTGACAAAAACCCTTCAACAACAGACAGGCATCAACAAAGTGGGGCAAGAAAAACAAAAGCAGAAAACTTTACAGACTGAGACAAAAACAGGAGAATAAAAGTTTAAGAAAAGGTTTCATACCCTTTTGCAGAACCGTCAAACAATTTCTATTGACTACTGAATAGCACACAGCAAACAGACCAAACAAAAGATATGATGAAAGACATATTTACCCATGCAGGGCTCCTTCCCCCCACCTCAACCTTTCTTTCCTTTTCACATACACCCACACTGCACCGTTTGCATTGTGTTGTTAAATAACCAATAGCAACCCAGAGGAAACACTGGAAGGGTTTCTATGATGCTGTCAAGCACCAGACAGATGCTTGGCAGAGTCAGTATGTTCTTTGCATTTGGGTTGTGCCAAGGTTTGAAATTAAAAATAAAATAGGAATAATAATACTGGGAGAGGAAGAGAAAGATGGCAGTGAGTTAGTGCATAGATGTACAGTAAACTTTTAAATCAATGGAGTATCATCCTACCTTTTGGGTTTTACTTCAGCAATTTGAACTGTTATGGAAATAAATAAATAGAGCTTTTCATTTTGCTGTCTACTGGACTGCAAGAATTTTAATAGAAAGCAAAGTAAAATCCTGGGGGGTACCAACTGCAGATTTCTAGGCCCTCTAGAACAGACTCTGAGGTTTCTGGTGCAAAGACAGGCCAAGAACATCTAATGTATGATAACCTTCCAAAATCTGCTCCAAAATAAAATGCCCTAGGTGCTGCAAAACTTTGCCGACTTGAGGCTTCAGAAGGCACAGAAATTTGCACGTCCGGAGAAAATCAAATTTTGAAAGCTCTTCTGACTAATATTACAGACTGCCCTCAAAACCACAGTGTGTAACATTCAGATATATTTAAGTGCCTTTATAACAACTGTTCATTTGTCCTTCTCAGGTCATTATACAAAACCACCTCCAAAACGTCACCAGGTTTTGCAACTCAGTTTTGTTCAACTAGATCGTATTTTTTCATTTCAGCTGCCAAACCAAGTCAGGGGAAAAGCTGTTTCCATCTGACCCAAAGTGTTTTATTTAATCCGAATTGAAATGTTTTCATTTCTCTTTCAGATTAATCATCTTAAACATTTTCATTTCCAAAGAAATATTTTGTCTAAAAATGTTGACTGTTCCAAATTTTCTACTATTTTTTGGCTAAAATTAGCTTGTTGAATTGCTAACTGCTATCAGTCCTTAATTACTGTGTAACAGGTTTTAGGGTGCTTAGGGTGGAGAGTTCCCCCCAACTCTCCTTTATTTGGTTTTTGAGCACTTTCTGAATTCATACATTATAGGAATCATACATGTATAGCACATTTTCTCCTGAGGCAATGCAGAGACCACAATAAAATTAAACTTCATGAGAAAGAAAGATGCTGAAAGGAGGTCGATCTTCCCAGTACAGCTTATGTACAATGCAGGATATGTATACAGATGTGTAAAGCTGGCAACCCTCAAACCACCTTAAAAATGTCAATGTTTAACAGACATGTATCTAATAAAAGTAAGCAACAGCTCCAAACTTAAGTGTGTTTTTACAAGGCTACTTCATTAGCTAAACAAGCAAGTGGGAGTTGCTGCAAATGTTGCTCCTTGCTGCACTAGAGGCTTTCCCTTGCTTCTGGTAAACAGAAGACACAAGACAGCCTTGTGAATAACTCATGGCACAGACTGAGATCTAAAGCTAATCAGACAGGATGACAGGTCATCTTAATCAACTTCAAAAGCCAATCCACATGCTCATCCCAGCTCCTCACCTCTCCTTCCTGCACTGCTTTCTCACTCATTTGGCCGTACTTCCCCCTTCCCCCTTCACTCACTTCCCACAAATTGTGCTGTTAAGAAAGAACGCAGGGAGCCCTTCAGGTCTCAGCATCCCGGGCGCAGGTGGTGGGGAGAACTTTGAAGTGAGCTCTCCACTAACTCTGGAGCTGGCCGTGCCTCCTCCGTAAGCAGCTCTTATTAAAAAAAAAGACCAAGCATCCACTAGAACAAAACCAAGCAGGCCTATTTAATTAGGGCAAATGCTTGATATCCACTTCTTCATGTTAAACCACACAGTCACACAAGCCTGGGAGGTCTGATTAATTTTAAAATGCATGATCATGACAAGTGCCTCAGGGGTAAGAGAAAGGGGAAAAAAAAATCCCACAAATCCTGCTAGCTCAACAAACAGGTTTCAGCTAAATGGTGTGTATGTTGCCCAGATTAAGATGTTACTATTCAGCAAGGGCTTGAACCCTTAACATGAGGGACAAGACGCCTGAGAAACAGGTGGCTTGCTCTTCACTCGAATAAATGACATCCCCGAAAGCTGTGGCACATGAGCACACAGAAGGAGCTGGCACACTCCCCTATGTACATCTGGGTATTACAGTCTGGGGCAGAGGTTTCTCCAGCAGTTATCCAAGTACTGAAATGAAGGTCAGAAAGCTAATGGCTTTTCCAGGGGAGGGGAAAATGAAAATAAAATAATAAAAAAAAATTTAAAAGAACAAGAGCACACAAAAAACAAAGGCAAACTGCAAACTCATCTAGGTGGAATACAACAGGGGAAACACACAGCAAAATGATGTGGGGGCAAAAGTGACAGCAAGTTTTGAAAACCCCTACTGAAATGAATCACACCTGGTGAGGAGTCTGGGTACCTGGGGAATAAAGGGTAGACAGGAGCCCAAATAATTATTTTTGCCTTTCTGAACCACTTATATGTTGTGTTGTTAAAGATGGGAAGTGGAAAGAGAAAGCATTTTGCTTTGGCGCCTGCTTGTTCAATATTATGGAGTGAACATAACCTAGAAAGAAACTTTAATTGTAGAGATTCATCAGAGAAGACTTTCATTCTGAACCAGGGAGAGGGAGAGGGACTGCGTCTTCTCTCCAAAAGCACAAGTTTTCTGTATCTCACTTGACCATAATGCTTTCTTCTGTATTTAAGATGCTTTATCAGCACCTCAGATGCCTTTATTAAAGAGAAGAAGAAAAATCCAAAAGCTAAAAACCTTTGAGGATGTAAGAAGAGAAAGTTGGAAGGGAATCTAAGCAAATTTTGAAAACATCCATTGAAATAAACCATGACTATCAGGCTAAACTGTTGGGAAGGAAAGCACTTAAAGACTGAAGGCAACAAATGAATAAACTTTGCTTTAAGCAAGTCAGAGCTGGCAAGGCTTCAAACTAGGCTACCTCTGTTCTAGAGTTAAAGCACTTGTTAATAAAGATTTAAGCTACAGTATTTAACAGGGTCTTCTCTTCACATAGGCCTATTTCATAAACTTAATCTTTCAAATGTTTTAATTGTTTTTTATTTGTATCAGGAGTACATGAAGGCATATTTCCATATGGCAGGGTCTTTGCAAGAAGCGCGTGGAAGTTTGATGCTGGCCTGCTCTACAAGAAAAGACACATTTTCTGGTGACAGACTGCAGAGATGAAAATGGAACCACAAGACACCTGAAGCATCCTTCCACAGCAGCAGGAGTGTATGAACAAAACTTGAAAGTACTCAATGCAAAGTACCCTTGTTTGTCCTTCACTGGAAAAGCATTACAAAGCCTCTTCAATACGTATTCTGTCAAAGGGGCAGTGAAGAACCAAATAAAAGAATTTTAAACCTCAACCAATTACAGTATCCTTAGGCCTTTCCTGAATCTGTGCACTTTATTTCTTCCCATCTCATCAGATGTGATTTTAAAACAAGAGTCTGCATTTCAAAGGCCACCCTTCTTGTGCCCATGAATGGCCTGTGCTGGAATTTATGGCTTAAAAAGAGGGAGACCTCTTGATTTTTACAAGATTTGCTGATTAAAAGTTTGATAATGTTAGGAGATACTTCAGCTACAGAGCCTGAATTCAGTATGGCTCACTTTTATAGATTACAGAACTGCTTGAACAACAGTCATTTAAATTACCATATTAACAGGTATTGTGATTTACAATGTAAACTTAAACATCAAATACAAATAGCCTTTGGGAGATGTTCAGAAGACAAAAATCATGCCCAAGAGGCTCTTCTCATTCCTTTTTTCATGACAAGTAATTACTTATAGTATTGCTGCCTACTATAATACATGAAGATCTAGTACTCACATCGCCTGTTAAAGCTCTGCAAACACACACATTCCCTTCTTACTAAACAGCTGAGATTAACTGCTCCCCGTCTGAAGACCTAAGGACTGTAAGATCAAAATTTTGGAGCAGGAAAAATATGAAACACAATAAATAAATAATTTGCATGTGTGTGTTCATATATATTTATGTCTAAATACATATAATATATTTTATATATGTGTGTGTGTGCATGTGTATGTATGTATATCTGTGTATGTGTCTTTATAGAAAATTCAAAGTGTTCATTTAAACTGCCCAACTGAACTGAGTTTCAGAGGTCCTTACCAAGGAAGAATGAGCCATGCAGATGAATGACTGTACCCACACAAGCTCATGTGTTCAGTCTCTCTCGTCAGGTGGCTGTTCATATGACCCTTTTTTATATAGAATCCCTACTAATTCCTTACAAAAACATGGATCTGGTCTCAGAAGACCCCCTATAACCTGTTACAAACATACACTGCCAAAATCGAAAAAGAAGACTGATTCTTAATGAAAAGTTAGGAGATATAGAGTACTCCATCTTATTCAAAAAATAGGATGGAATTTACTTGTTTGCCTCTTTCTTTTCCGGAAGCCAAGCCATACGTTTAGGGGAAAGGCTACAGAGATTTCAGAGATTTAATTTTCCACAAGCACAGGCCATAAATTAAAATACAGCAATCCAATCCCATTAATAGTGCAAGGAAAAGCTAAGTGGTTGCTTTGGTCTTTTCTTTCACAAACTTGTGTCAAGCTCAGTGACTTCAAAGAGATTCCCATTTCATTTCTACAAATGAGGAGAACAGACAGAGAGTCTCTGCCATCCTCTGATGCCTGAAGAAAACAGAAGAAAAACATGCCTGTATCTCATTCTCCTAATGATTTTAGCTGCAAAAGGAATCCCATGGTCGGCAGATGACCCTCAGGGCAAGGGCTTGAGGTCTGTCACAGTGTATAAGGCTTCTCCAAACCCACTCCATTATCTTCATTATTGTATACCAGGAATAAAAGGGGACTGACTCCTCTTCTAAAGCTCAAATTAGAAAGGACAGAATGTTTCATGTAAAATAACATTGTGTGACTTCAGTAATAGGTTTATGCCTTTGGGGGTCGAATACTAAAGCTGCATTTTAGGATTTTCCACAGAATTTGAGAGAAGAAAAATGAGCACTGTATTAGTAATGAGTAAAATTCCACAAGTTTTAGATTCACTTATGTCTCTGTGTCAGCATGACTCGTTGTCAATCACGTACTTTCATCCAGCAGCAGGAAAATGGCAAAATTAGGGAGAAAAAAAAAAAAGAGCATGGAGCTTTAGAGCTAAGTATAAACCCCTATAAAAACAACCTCTCCCCCCAGCCCCCCCAACTCATATCCAAGGAGGAAAAGGAAGTGACGAGCTTTTGGAAAATTAGGTAGCATGGGTTCCTACAGGGCACATTAACCAAGGGCATATACACAATAAATCTACATGAAAACTATTTATATGAAGAGTGATGCTTCCCTTATCAGCTCACGTGTGAGTACAGGGGTGTGTTTATGTATGTGCATATGTACATGTGTGCATTGATGCACTCTGAGCCATATGTTTACAATGTAAAAAATTCTTGTCCTTAACTGACAAAATTTACTAAGTTTTTCTTTTATTTTCTAACAAACATAATTTAAGAAAAACGCTTACCTTTTATGTATAAAGTTTCTTAGAAACAGTCAAACCTGTTACCAATATTTTGGAATATCTCACTTGTCCTTAAAGCCCATTTCAGAAAAGAAAAGCCCTTTCCCTGACTGACAGGAGGTTTGAATTGACACCTAAAGTTGTCTATCCAGTCCTTCTCTTTTTTCTGATTTTGAAGAAACAGGCCATTTGAGAGAATGCTTCAAAAGCACGTTTCCCACAGTTATTCAGAAGACTATTTCAAACAATAAAAAGAGAGCAAACATAGCCCATTGTACAAGTTAAATAATATATAAACTTTTGAGTACATAGAGAATTGGGAATCTGGCTCATATCTGGTCTTTGGAAGATTCACAGGAAATGGATTTAATTAAACCTCAACTACTGGTGCAAATGTTTCCCTTTCTTCCCAAAGGGAAATTAAGTATTATATTATTCTTGTTGACATAATGCAGCAAAGCTTAACCAAGATTCTTGATCTTCATCCCACAAAGCTTTACAAACTAGCAAGACTAAAAATCATTACTGAAATATGCATTTATCACAAATTGCTGCATTTTTACCTACATGTACTATCAAAGATTCCCACTTGTAACATCTTATTCACAGGGAAATTCATTAATATGCTAATTATCTGACTAGCAACCAGTGATGACTGACAATTTTACTTTAGCACTACATGAAGAAGACATGACAATAATTTTCTGCTGGAGCTCAAACAGAGAAGACACTGTGTTGCATCAGTATATAACTCATTTAGGGAAAAAGACTCATATTTGTAGAGGACCTTTAGGAACAGTTTTGCCATCTGCACCCAGAAACATATATTTTTTAATTAGCCACTCTAAAAACAACCATGTTGGCTGAAGGGAAGGGGGAGGGAGGCTTGTCAAAATGATGTATTTGTCCCTCACCACCTTTCAATGCTCTTATGCAAGCCTAATTTTCTTCCTAGCTAGCTCACCTCTCTGGCCTCCTTTTGTTTCATGTCCCATTTCCCATTCTCTTCTAACTTCTGAACTTTTGTTAGTTTGCTTTTAAGGCGAAAGGAAAAAAAAAAGCTCAACTCTTTCCTATTCATTTTTTCCTGGATGGGGAGTAAGCAGAGACATGAATATGGCACCCTCATAATGATTTAACTAGGGCTTAATGAAATTTTCATCACAACCTGCTGTTCAATTTAATGGCCTTTGAAAGACAATAGAACAATGGCTAGAGGGAAGAAAAGATTTTTTGTTGCATGCATTTGCAAAGCCCAACATTCAGTTTCTCCCCCTCCTCTCTCTCCCAATCTCTTCACAAAGCTGTAGATCTTTTGTTAGTACTGTATATTTTCATTTTAGTAGAGCTGAGATAATGCACAAGCTCTGTAACCATTCTCATGTCTATCTGTGGCCTTTCCTTAATGGAGTTTGTGCAGCTTGTACAACCTCATACTCAACAGAGTATTTATACATTGCCCAGAACTCCCTGTTCTTTCCTTTCTCAGATAAAAGCCTGGTCTCCTTCCCACCCATTCCCCCAGTCTTTTCCATCCAAAGGCACAAAGTATGTTATGGCACTGACCATTGTGTCAAGCTAAATGCAAAATAAAATGCTGTAAGTAATATTAAAAAAATGCTTAGACAAAGAATTTGTTTCCCAGCAGACCCTTACTGCATGCTCCAGTCAAGAAAAGTGTAATTTACAATCTTGTCATGCTCGTGTATGTGCCAGTGTGTTTGCATCCATACTGTCATTCCAGTATGCACGTTGTCCTAAGATTTTCTTGTAGCTGCTGTCACTTCATGCTTCAGCACTGAGGTGGGCCCTGAGAGCCCTGCTTTAAAACATTTGAAATAGATTTCCACAACAGGATAGGTGAGTATAAACAAAAATAGAGTCTCATTACTGTGCACTAGGAATCAAGGCTCAGTATGTTCACACAATCGGCTCGCAGTGCCCTGAAAAGGCAGCTGTAAATATGCATGCGGATACCTATGGAGAGCATAATGAGAACTTCATCTTCCAGTCAGGACTTTGACTCTGCCCCAAACAGGCAAAAATTAAAATCTTAATCTTTGGTCTTAGTCTCAGCCCACAGAGCACAAGTGCTATCACCACCACCGGGAGAGAAGGTCTCAAAAAGACATCAGTTCTCCAGAAATGAATCCTATAAACCAAAGCTGAAACTTGCTGGCCACACATAAAGGAGGGAACACCTGCATTCTCTCTGTCTGTACAGCAGCTGCACTACAGATAAATAGAGGATGATGTGTCCCACACAAAAGCTTTCATGGATTCCCAATTTAACTTCTTACCTTTCAAAGTTTCAAATGAACTCCAGATCACGTCATAAAAACATTGATATTGATGATAATATTTCTTTTAGCTCTAGAAGTGGGGAGAGGGGAGTAGTGGTGTAAAATCCCCCAGGTGATTAAAATTAGCTCAATGCAGGCATATTGAGGAGGTTGCAAGTGCAACAAAAAGACCACTAGGGTCTCTTTTTTTGGGAAAAGCTAAAAACATTAGCTATGATGGGACACTGATAAAATCTACCTCTAATGTAGACAAGAACTATAAGATCTTTAATTGTGCTAGCCAGGAAAAGTAAACAGAGCAGAAAATGCCAAGATTAAAAAGCATATGTATCCAAAGGATCTGGAGAAAAGAAAAGAACACAGAAAATTTTGGCCAGTTTCCCAGGCCTTACCTTCTGGCTCATTTTTGATGAGCTCTTCCATTTTCCTTTGCTTCAGGGTGTCCACAACATCTGCGAGGCTCCCCTTGCGCCGCTCGGGCGTTCCCAGGGCTGTGCTGGACAAGGACTCTCCACTCTGACGCCCACCTTCTTCTGCCTTCAAGGGTGAGGTAGATGAGTTGTGCAGGGCAAATGAAGACATTACTTTATTGCCATCAACTTCCTGAAAGGGGAGAAAACAAGATTAAACATTTCTTTCTTTTCTTAAAGGGGGGAAAAAAAGATGGAAAGAAAGAAAGAACAATCCTTTGTTCTTTTAGTTCACCGCTATTTGTTATTCTGTTGAAACCTTTAAAAAAGGCATGCAATGCTTCAAAAACACCCAGAACAAAGCCTATCCATAAAGCATAAACCAAGATTACAAGCTGGAGTGAACAAAGATCAGCTCGAGAGAGAGAAACATAAAATACAGTTTTTCCCTAACTGAGAAGAAGTGGTGTTCTCATACGTTTCCTAATAACAATGGTATTGATTACCTTTAATTGTTTATTCTTTTGCAGCTCTCTTTCTAAAAAAACCTTCAATTTTTACAAGGACCATTAATTTCCAGACTTTATAAAGTGCTTAATGCCTTGATTGGCTAGTTGTTGTAAGAAATAAAATAGTAACCAAACATTAAATGTCCTTCACCGTATGACATATTTTTACTCACAGTTCAAGCAGTTCTACCATCTATAAAGGATGAAGCAATTGCTTTCTGTTTTCTAATTATATTCTCTTATGTCTTAAATCTCTGTTTCTTGTAGAAACAGTATTTTCACAAAGGTGGTCCTAATGACTTTCCCTGGCAGCACAATGGGAAAACTCCGTGACTTCCTGGAACATGCACACAACCCTCCTCACGTGAGAGTCCACAGAGGTCTACTCATTAATTTTAATGGAAAGCAAAACTGGTTCCAACATCTTCAAACTTGCCTTCATTAACGTGAGAGCCTTCTCCTCCACATCTCCTCCAACATAAAGCAACATTCTCTGCACATATTCCTGCTCCTTTTATGTCTGTTATACTCTACACTTCTGTACACATCTCCCAAACCCATTTTTTCCTCTACTAATACGTGCCATCTGTATCTGAAAAACTTAGGTCAATGTCTCCAAACAAAGCTTGCTGCAGAGTAATACACTGCATAAAATACAATGCTGTAAACATGTATGCTTTTTATTTTGACTTGATTTTCCAAGATTTTTTTTTCACGCTCCTATTACCTTACATTTTTGTACTTCAGCTATTTAATGAATATTATTTCTTAAAAATGCCAGTGGATCATCTTGTGATATCAGTTACTGACTTGGTTGAAAAAGACTTAATAATTTTTAAATTGTTTTCATTTTTTCATTTCATTTCAGAGAGTATGAAAGTGATACATGTATCTATAAATATGCACACACACTTTTTAGTGATTTGTGTTATAATTTTCCATTTTTTTGAGTAATTTTGATGTCTTTGCTCTAATAAACCACAGTATCTCAGAAAAAATATATACTTCTATAAATAGAACATAAATTGCTAAAAATTATTTCAATAAACTTTGAGTAAAGCTACATGGAAGTCATGCAATAAAGAAAATATATTTGTTTTCACAGGCTACTTTGTTGTGGCAAAAAGATTACCTATGGTTAAGAAAACTTTTAATGCAAACAGTTTTGAGCAGCTTGAATGTGTTGTACTAGTGAATAAATTCCCGAACAGAATCGGATTTAACTGAGATTACAATCTGGGCCATCATATGCCCCAAAAACCAAACCCAGTGATGTTAATGAGAGACTTTCTACTGACGTCAATGAGCTTTTGACCAAGCCCTAAAAAATTTTCCGACTCCAATCAACAGAAATGCTCCTTTTCTTTTTCTAGCAACTCCCTCCATTTTGTTCTGCACTTGGAAAATTCCTAGTTGCTGATACCGGATTTCCAAACTCAGTTGAAGCCAAATGCAATTTTTTTCACATATAAAGATTTGAATAAAATGATTTTTTAACACCAATCTAAACAAGCAAAATGGTTATCTTGAGCATCAGTTCAGATTTTATCTAAAATTCTAAACCATTATCACCAAGTGGCAATTTTTTTCCTACACACAAGGCTAAAAGAGGAAATATCTTGAAAGCTGCTTTCTTATTCACACTTTGAGACAGATAAGCCAAATATCATCCTTAGTTACAGTTCTTAAATCTACCTATGCCATCAGTTACATATAGGAATAGTGTGTTTCTTCATTTTACCAGGAACTAGTTTCTTGTTTTAATCCAAAGCAGGTCCCAAAGACTTTCACTCCTGTTTCTGTGTGTCACATATTGGTCATAGACACAAAGCATTTGTGAAAGTTGCCTAAACCTCAGGTATCACTACTGCTGTTTTCATGTACATTTGGGGTACATGCAAGTGGAGTTTTTTATGTACAAATATATTCTGAGAATAAAACCAGTTTGTTGTAAGAGAAGAAGCGTAAGAACCCAAGGATTGAATGATTATGTAAAGTAATATAAGATGGTTTTCAAAATCATAAATTGCTGGGCTTTCAGATGAAACAAGTATTTTTAAAACTCTGCCTCGCTTTCTGGGGAAAAGGAACTGTGAGGGGGCTCACAGTAGGCTGTGAGTAAAGCATCATGAAAGGACTCTGGATACTCAATTCCTAGTTCTTTCAAATGCACTGTGAAACCACGGGAAATATCACTTTTTTCCCTGAATTTCTGTTTCCTACCTGTAAAACAGGCACAAGTAGTCTCTTATTATAAAAGTCTTGGAATTATAAATTCATTAAAAACAGAGATATCCTCCTCCTACAATGTTGGCTAAAAGCATTTACGATACCACAGTTAGGAAGACTTCACAGCTGGATAAAAAAGGAAAGGGAAGTGTTCTACACAAGATTTTTTTTAAAAGGTAAATTATACACTAAAATATACAACCAAGAAACTGTCCCCCTAAAAAAAGTTTCCTTAGACCACTCCGGTTAGGTGTGCATGTATGCAGTGTTTGCATATCACATACATGGCTATTTATACACTTCTGGGATTTAAAACACTCAATCAAAACACATGTACAGTAGGGGAACAGCTGCAATCACATCTCAGTGGGCTAAATTACAGTACACCAGTGAATTATTCATTCAGAAAGATCTGTAGCAATCACACATCCATTGCGTGATTTGTAATCCAAGAGGAATCCTCTCCTTTCTATAGTGGTGGATGAGAGCACACCCCAGCTTCTGCTGCTGATGACACTTCAACATGCATCCTCCAGCATACCAGCTCCAGAATCTGCTTTCCCACAAGCCGAGGGTCCTTTTATTCTGTCATTCACAACAACTATGCAAAACACACAACAGTTATCTTGGTTTTCACTTCATGTCCCTCTATTTTATTCTTCCTTATGCCATTACTGGGAGAAGTGAAAAAGCTCTCAGTGGGTCTGGATTTTTATTTCCAGCATGTAAAAGGAAAGAATACTTCCACCACATTAAACCTGCTCATGTCAATGGTTGCATAAAGCTAAAAAACTTCTAGTAAAGAAAATCCTCTGATATTGCATACAAGAGTTTAACTATCCCCCTGAAAACACTCAGAGAAATCCTTAATGGCAAGAAAGATATGTCAGCAACAGTTTAGAATTAATCCCCTGGGAAGAACTTCCCACCCAACAAGTGAGATTTAGCAAGTTCTTTTTTTAAAAGGACAAATCAACACGACTTTCTTCCATTTAACTGAGAGAAAAGTAATAAACTGTAACATAATATTAAGGTGCATCAATATCTACTACTGACGTTTTAAAATTAAGTTCATCAAGCCACACATGAGACCCATCTCTCAGCCACCAAAACAGTGGACAAACACTCTTTTCCTAGAGCATAGTCTCTCTCAGCTGCGTAACCATTTCACCTGTTCAAGTTTGATTACATTCCAGCCTCTGGCACTGTTAATCCTGGTAACAGTTTTATGCAGTCAGCAGCCGCTTGGTGGATGGGGCTCTATTGTTCATTTGCACTGCGAATTGCTCTGCTAATATGTGCTGGCTCAACATTTCCTCCAACTCTGAGCTGGGATCATACTCACCAACACCTGATGTTGCTGATTCTTGCTTTTCCCACTTTGGAAAGGCAGGCAAGGACCTACACAGATCTTGCTGAAGCAAACACTCTAGGCCCTCCTTCCCCTCCCACCAGCAACAGCAACAGAAAACGGGATCGGCCCACGTCTCCTGTCTTCTGCTTCTGTTCCAAGCTAGAATCCACAGGAAGACTTGTTCATTTACAAGAAAGTTGCCTCGATATCGCCGAACAGCTTTCCACCTATGAAGGAAATACCTCTTCCAAGGTTTAATGATAAAACAGGCTTCTGCCCTTTCAGGATGAGGTCAATAATCTTCCTTTGTTAATCTTGGGCAAGCTTTACTTAATCTAGCCCCCTTGTCACCTTTGTGATTGACAGGAAAAGTCACATCACTGGACAATGGACTTGTCCTCACTGAGCAATATGTTTTTTAAAGATTACACAATGTTACCCTTGCTCTCATAAAAAGTGCAAACATTGTGCTGTTAAAAGAAACTCTTCAGTCCAGCTGTATCTTTCAAATTGTATCTCTCTGTTTCCAGGGTCCAAGGGAGGCCTATTTCAGTTCTACAGAGGAACATTTAAAGGCTTAATGAAAAGAACCAGGTTGTACTCGGTGAGATTTCCAAAATATCTCTTAGTGCTCTAAATAGATCTCATCTCCTCCTTCCTCATCTAGAGACGCACGTTACTCCTGTCTGCAATTAAACTCAGACAGAAAACTCTGCTTCTGTGACATTAAAATTTTGTCCCAAACCAACCAAGAGTCGAAGCAGAAGAAAACTGAGAACTGAGTCTGAAACTGTTAATTACCACCATATGGTATGCAAGAAATCTGCATCTGCAGGGGGAAAAAAAAAGATATCATGAGAATCAAGTTGCTGGTTTTGCAGCCAAAAACACCTGGAATAGAATACCGGTGTCTTTAAAACAAGCACAGATAGTGTCTGATTTTAAGAAGCCTGTGATCCTAAAAGCAACCAAAAAGGTTCTTTTTTTCAAAGTTGGAATTTTGCCCATACTTCACTCTTTTAGAATGTGTAAAGAAGACCAAAGGCAGGGGTTTTTTCTCTGCTTTCTACATTGGACATATAGGCCTATCTATTTTATAGTCTCCATAGTGACCAGGAAGCTGGTAACAGTATGACATAAGAGATAATCAGAAAACAGAATACTTCACACTTCTGAAGACAAATGTTTCTCCAGGAACTTAGTACTGTTTCCTATTTTTTAAAATTTCTTTTCCCTAACAATATTTTAGGAAATGTGTAAGATTCAACAGCAAAGCCACTTCAAGTGAAAAATCTGGAAGCTGTAGAAACACTTTCATTGCCCACAGGAGGCCCACCAGCAATTATGAGAAAACACAACATGACATTTCCAGTATTTGTTAAGGTTTAAAAGAAACAAAACAGTCACACAATATTCACAAAGCAAGAATGATCTCTAATTTTTGCTTAACCTTCCATTTACAATCTTTGCTTTAATTAATGTCATTAACTTACTTCAGGATCCTAAGAGCTATCGTCTTTCAATGGGAATCATATTTTCAAATCACTTAAGGGACTTGGAAAACTCTCTCCTTCTACATTCTGTGTCAAAGGGGCTGCACAGAATGTATTACTGCAAACCTGCCTGGTTTATGGTGGCTGTCAACCTGGCACCTTCAGGAAGATCAAACACATATTCCATAAGGCTTCACAGTGGACACTGTGTTTTTCACATGTTAGAATTTCCTTCCATCTATCCTATACTTAAATAGGTCTTTTGTCTGTAAGTCTCCTTCATGTAGGAAAGTTGCTCATCAGTGTTGGAAAGGAATGATCCCAAGGAGATTTAAAAGGAAACAGTGGAGGATACAGTAATCCAACAGGAGACTGTATAGAAGGTCACAGAAGGGAAAAACAGGTGGAAGAGGATAAATACATCATTAGGAAGTAAGAACTGACACATAACCCAAAGAAGGATAAAAGTGGTGAAAGGCATCATATAAACAAACCTGGAAAGATGTACATCCAAAGGCTACGGGTCTGCAATTAGATCCATGCAAACCAACCACTATCCTTATACTGATGACTTCTCTTCCTAGGACTGTGGTTTTAATGATGACAAGGAAATGAAATGCAATAGAGAGTGAAGAAGTTAGTGAATGGATCAGAAGAGTCAGCTGAAGAGGCCATTGTGGCAGAGATCTAGGAATTTTACCTGAATTAGGTGAACTAAACACAGTGAATAGAGATGCACATTTTTTTTCTTTTTACTGTGACCATGCCACCGTCAAGAGAAATACATTCAAGTCAAATACTGATTTGGCTTTACTGACACAATTTATTTGGAACTCCATGATCCAGATCTTGGAGGTACTACCAATTACTAGACTTACAGCATCCTGATGACATCTTGTTCTCCCTCTAAAATGTTAAAATTTCGCTTGGTAATGAAATTCTATTTATTTTTAGCAATCATTACTATTATCCTTCAGATTGTATTTATTTGACATCAAGGGCTGTATCTAATTAATAACCTCTTTTTGATTAAGCAGAAGATACACTGGCAGAGGTGGGAAAACTAACAGGTATTTCCAGTGCTCGATATCCATGAACCTGTCTGAAAATGGTTCAAAGCTCAAAAAGACAACCATCTGCCACAGGAACTCTGCTACATCAGACACTCTCTTTTACCTTTTTCCTCCATATGTAAGCTGAGACAGTAATAAATATTTCCTGCAGCTTGGGGCATTTTAGATAATTGATATGAAAAGCCTAGAGATTATTGGCCAAAAGCCTCATAGCAGTTGTTTTCATTTTTATGGATGCAATAAATACTCAGCCCTAATATTACTATTACACTACTCTGTGGGGCATTACAGCCCAATCACCTGAAACCGGAAATGGGGAATTCTCTCATATATCAAGTGCCACCCCACAATATCTGACAGGAACACTGAAATGTACCTTGATTTTCTCCAAATACTACGATACTCAGACTGCTGCCACAACTGCACGAGGAAGAGACAATTTCAAGCATTTCCAACGTTTAGAGATGAGTTGCAAGAAACTGTTCGGTTGCATTCACACAAAAGGAGTAACTTATAATCAGTTTTGCACTGACTTCTAACTTTATCCTCTGAGATTTAGAGAGCACAGGTACAGATTTTCCAAGGATTTAAGTATCTGCGGATAGAAGGAGGTGCCTAGTGGGGTTTCTGAAAATGCACAATAATATATATCTTCATTTAATTCTCACTGACTTCATTATAGTTGCCTGAAAATAAAGAGGCAAAACCAGCACAGTGTGACTGGGTGACTCTGTGTGCCTCTTCACCAAACCATTATCAGACTATCTCTAGCACAGACCACAATCTGATGACCGATGCTTGAAGACAAACATTTCTCCTCTGGCTGTTCTGCATTCCAGCCCATCTCCAAACATACAGTACAAGCTTAATATTTCTTACTGCTTATCCCGTCATTTCTACTTGATTTATTAAAAATCAAAGAATTATATGCAAACTGTGGATCTGTTTGTAGTAAAAATATATGAGAAAATGTTGTGAGTGAAATTTTAGAACTTTTTTATATTGAATGTCAAGCATGGGGGATTTTTAAATTATTTTCTTCTGTGGTCTATATTTAGGTTTTATTTTTAGCCCACCTCTTTGTTCCATTTCTTGCAATGAAGTGTTCCCCCATATATAAAAGTAATTTGCAAATCTTTAGATATTAAATATAGTAAAATTGTAACAACTACTTTGTAATGGGTAAATGTGGTTAGTGACATGATTCCTGACACCCATACTGAGACCAGATCTCTCCTACTGCTTCTTCCTTCAGCTGAACTCATTTTAAGAAAATAACGCAATATAGGATTACATGTATTTGCTCTCAAAACACTTAACAAACAAAACTGGCATTCTGAGAACTCCTAATATGTCAGCTATAACCTGCAAAAACAAAGAACATGTTGTACTATAAGAACCTTGTTATCTTTGTGCTAGTAATCTTCATGCTTAAAAATAATAAATAAAGCTCTGCAAAAGCACTTTTAAGACTTTTATGAGCTCTTCCCTGAGGGACTAAAGATCACCCGTAAGACCTTGCTAAACAAAAAATAAGACTGCTTATCAAAACAGCTTGGTAGAGGCTTCAGCATACATTAAATCCTTCTAATAGTTTGGAAATCAAGCAGTATAAAACGATTATCTTTGTAAAAATACAAGCTTACCAACCAGATACAACAACTCTGGCTTGTGAGTGTAATAAAACCTATGCTGAGTGTCAAAGCCAGTTTGTGATCACCAGCTTTGTTACTATGAAACAAATCCATTGTCTGTGATAATTCCTTGGAAGGAGGGGAGAGAAGTATCTGAACAGAACTCAGTGATAGGATAAAAGGAATGACATAGGCTAGCAGTGGCTCCTGGACTGCTCCCAGCTTACATACTTCAATTCACTGCAGTTTTCATATGGAAAGGGATGTCAGATTACTTCATCGGTTCTCTGGTAGCCTACAAAAACTTGTACCAGACAGATTATTCCACTTCATTCCTCTGGCTGGTTGGCTGAGAGGAAAGTAAAGAAAAGCCACATATGAAATAGTAGAACTGCCTTCTCTGTGTTGAAGCTTTTTTGGAGGATATCTCATCTGGAAAGAACAACCCTCCAAACTGGGGAACAAAAGTAAGTGAACATCCTGCACCCACAAACGTCTGTGCTCATGTTCATACTAAAGCAGGGTGACACCGCAAATAGCAAAAGCAGGTTTGCAACCCCACTTTTGGTGGGGTCCCAGATGTTTTAATTTGGCTAGCAAAATGTCTCAGAGAGACAGTGAGGTTTCCCATTCTCCCTATGAATATTCTACAGATTTTCATTGCTCTGAAACACTGCCTCATGTTCACTTCTTGTTCAAACCACAACTCTTCTCACACAGCTGCTCCTTCCAGTGCACTGGACTGTTCTTCATCCCTGTTAGAGTTTGTACCATCTATGTCTTTTTTGAACAGTTAGCATATTACAATTACTTTGTTATTACTGACCATATTTAAGCTTTACTCTCTGTCTTCCCTCCAGTCAGCTTCTACAGCTCTTTAATAATTTGTTGCTTGCATCTGAAATCCCTCCAGTTTGCTCCTTCTCTAACATGGCCAGAACTGAACACATTATTTCCCATACAATCTTAGAAGCTTTACGAGATGGATAATTACCTTGTTACTGCCTTTTTTGTTGTCTTGCAAGACAAGCTCGTACCTAATTTGTTTTAACACACCTAAACATTTTTCAGCATTACTGTTTTCCAAGTGCCTTTCTCTCATTGATGATCTATATTTTTGTTGTATTTTGGATTACTTGGTCCAGCTGAATCAATTTGTAACCTTAATGCATTACTTGTTTTCTGTTTTTATAGCTACTTAACCTGGAACATTCAAATGAGATTCTTGAAAGACTGTATGAAGGAAGCACAGCTCAATGCGTGCATACTTCTGGATTGAAATCCACGCAACTTACAATAATCAATTTCTTGGGAATCATTTGGTTTTAGCCCACTCATGCATTATAAGGAATCTTACACACACCCTACATAAAGGAGGGTCATGAAGTTTATAAGGGCACCAGAGCACATCCCCTATGGAGACAGGCTGAGAGAGCTGGGGGTGTTTAGGCCAGAGAGAGAAGGTTTTGTGGCGATCTCACAGCACCTTCAGTATCTGAAGAGGCTCTTCATCAGGAACTGTAGCAAGAGGACATGGACCAATGGCTTCAAACTGATAGAAGGGAAATTTAGCTAAGATATACAGAAGAAATTCTTTACTGTGGTGGTGGTGAGGCACTGGCACAGGTTGCCCAGATAGGTTGTGGAAGTGTTCACAACCAGGTTGGATGGGGCTTGGAGCAACCTGGTCTAGTGGAAGGTGTCGCATGCCTACTCACGGCAGCAGCTTGGAACACAATGGTCTTTAAAGTCCCTTCCAACCCAAGACATTCTATGATTCTGTGAAGGGTAAGTATGTGGCTAAATCCACTACACTTTTTAAGTAATTGTGTTCTGCTTTACACATGTTGTGTATTTTTCATGAGCCTTCTCAATTCACATTATTTATCTGCTTTTACCTTGTATTTGTTCTCTTGCTTTTCAAAACATTACACCTAGACTTACAGGATGATAACCATCAAAATTGTCTTTGCCTCCATGGAGATTAGCATCACACTATTTCTTTCTTCCAAAAGCAATCTTCTGGAAGTTTTCACTTTCAAGAAGGGCCAGAAAACATAACTTTATTAAAATGGAATGCTACTTGAGAAATAGCTTCACTGTCTCCACTGGAGTTTAATACAGCATAAGAATAGGAATTAAAAAAAAAATTATTTTGGTTCAGAATGTTCGGCTCATTTATTTTTGCAATGAATATCATCCAGTCCAAGGGACTCATGAATTTGCTTTTATCTAAGTTCTCTATTCCACCTTCCTTTCACAGACTTCAATTACTTTGTCTACTACTAACTCTCCTACACTCCTAATGACTACATAAACAGTAATTTATAGGATTTTTCCAAGCAGTAGCTGGTTTAATCTTCTTTAACAGTTATTAACAGACCTTTTTTCCCTCCTAAATTCAACTCACCTGTACAGCTCTTTTATAATTTGATTTTCTTCCCATCTACACCTGTTACACAATTTTAGTGAAATGGAATTTGGAATTCTGGTGTAAAACAAAGTAGTTTTCTCACCTTTGGAGGAAAGATTGCACAGGATATAAAAAGAAAAATAATATATATTTCTGTGCTTATAAACAGAGAATAAATCCTTTCACAGAAAAACAGTTCCACAGAACATGTTTACAGAGTAGGAATCAAACTTATTTGGATCTTGTGCACTTTAAAGGACAGTATTTGATCAGAGAATGCCAAATATATCAGGATAATTAACAAAAATTAATATGAAAGTCAATCAATGTAACATTGATACATAGACATAATATGGGTTAGAGCTATTCAGAATATTTTTAATTAATCCCTGCAAAATACCTTTGGTGGTAATTGTATACAGAGCAAGTCAGGAAATGGCATGAGCTGACTTGCCAGGTTCCAAAGCACAGGAAGGGCAGAGCACATCCAGTATCCATGGGTTAACAAGAACCAATTCCCTGTTCACTCTTCTGGGTCTTACTACACCTCAAATGGTAACATTATGTTCTACTCCAGAGAGCAGCATGATGTCATTTTATCATTTAAGTCCCATTCTAAAGCTGACCCAAGAAGAGCTTAAACAAGATTTAAAATATACACAGACCTCACCATTTTAGACTGTGGTTGAGTGATGCAAAAAAACTCCTAATAAATTCTAGTTTATGACAAATTCACAGTTTTTCTCACTCTGCAGATGAGTTATTCTTTCTTCTGTTTCTGTAAACTGCAGTCAGCAGCACACATTGCCTACTATGAAGAGACCTTTGTGATAAGATGATATCAAGGAATGTTGTGACATTCCTGATTAAGAATTACACAGTAAGCAAACTGTACAGAAATGCTAATTTCCCTCTCCTTTCTCATCACTTACCTAAATTATTCTGAGTAATACAAATGATCTTTACTGGCTTTAAAGCAGTTCATTCTTATTCTCTTATACTGTTTCATTAAATATATCAAATTCCTGTGGATGACTAAGTGCACAATGTATTTTCCTTAACAATTAGTTTTGTGCACTGTTGTACGTCATGTTCACAAACAAACCAAAAAACCCCAAGGATCTTCAATTCTTCAAGTCATAGCCAACTATCCACCATGAGCAGAGAATGAATAACTTTTGCTGGAAATAGCCTTTCTTCTCCAAGTTCCTCTTTGAATCACTGAATTCTGAGTATTCCCTGTAGTTTTCAGTCATCATGAAGTGATGCTGAAAAACCCACAGAGTTGCTCAACCCAAATAAGAAAGGCACAATTTTCTCCACTTTGACTGGAAAGAACGTAAGGCTGCTTTACGGTGAGGAAGCACTGCTTGACTAACAGAGCATGGTTTTACAAAATCTCTCTCTCTTCTCTTAAATTTTCTAAAATTGGGTCTCACGATGTGATCCAACCAAGTATCGCTGTGCCGACCAGCACTAAGCTGATGTACTAAAGGTTTCTAACAAAAAGTTCTCTGCAATGCATTCATTATACTCAGCAACATCAAACAGGGAAAAATAATTAAAAAGCTCCTATTGAGCACGTAGACCTTGAGCACAGACAGGGGGTGAACACAAAGACAGGGTATTTGGTTGTGAGAGTCACAATCTTTCTATCTCTATCTAGCCATCTATCTACATATATATACATACACAAATATATATGTATTCATACACATTAAAAGAAATTACAATACATTTTGAAGAGTTTTCTTATTTTCCTCTTCCCTTCTTTTCTAGTCTATGAGTGTCTACACTTACAGTATGCATATTTAAGCATATTCAAAAGAGTTACATAAAATTTCTTGATTTCAGTTTTTTTAATCTTCAGATGTACAAGTATGTGGGAATGACTTATTTGAAAAATAAATTGCCTGGACAGATCTAAGTATGTGAAGTAAGAGTGAAAATCACATGCACATGACATTACAAAGGGGAACAATGCTGAGAGCTTATTTGTATGGCACAAGGAGGGAAAAGTAAGACACATTAAGAATGGTCCCTCTGAAAGGCACCCAATCCTCCTTACAGCACCTCTGACAGTACTGGAGGCTGAACTCACACATTTCTATAATGCTCTGCTCAATGTACTTTGACCTATTTGATTTGTTATTCAAACATTACACAGTGTCTTGTAACTTCAGGTTCAGAGAAACTTTCAAAAATAGAGGGTCAAAAGATGTCACAATGACACTACACCACAACTTCTCATCTAAACTGGATCCAAATGGTTCAAACTGGTCCAAACAGGTTTGAACCAATTTGAACTGGTTTTAACCAGTCAGAACTGGTTTGAACTGGTTGGATCTTGTTTGAACTGGTCAGAACCAGTCTGAACCAGTCTGATGCGGTTGGATCCAATTTGAAAGGTTCAAAACCGGTCTGAACCTGGCCCCATGCTCATCCAGACTGGTGGTATATAAATCAGTTACCCAAATCAGCCAAAACATCCCCTTCAAAAGAGAAAACCCGGCATTAGGAAGGCCCACGGAGTCAAACAGCAATACCTAAGTTTTATTTCCAGCGATTGAATAGAGAACTTCAGAGGACTGCCTAAAATACCCTTTTTTTTTGGTAAACTTTTTTCCATTAAGATATTGATTATCAACATGCTTCTCCAGATTTCAGCACATTTGTTTTCTAGAGGAGCTGGCCAGAACACTGAAAAACTCAGTAAGAGTTTCAGACGATCCCCATGAGCAAAATGCATTTAACTCCACAAGTTATTTTCAGTGAACAATAGGATCACATTTTCAGAAGACTAAACTTCTAGAAATCTCCCTTCCTGAACACATTTGATTTCAAGTCTTTGTATTTATTAATTTTCATGTCAGCTATTATTCACTTCAATACAAAGTAGAACTTTCTTCCTTGGAAGTAACACAGTAAGTTAAGAGCTGAGATTATGCACAGTGATAAACAAAATACAGCCAGAATTAGCTGTTAAAATGCATCAAATTTAGTAGTTCATCTTAAACTTTACTTTAAGGCTTAAGCACTACTGAAAAGAAACACTTAAAATATCCAGTGAAGACACTAATGAAAATAAACTGGAAAACAGACAGCAACAAACACCTTTGGAAATTACTGGTTGTTCTTCTGACTGCAAGGATGAATTAATTTGAGATTGACACAGATTAGTAAAAGTTCAGATGAAAGTATTCAGTGTTCTGCTTCTGTAACAGGAGAATGTCCAACTGCATACGGGGATAAACAGAACAGTAACTTTAAAATGTCACCTATTTTCAGCATATTTGTTCCCCATGTATTTTCTGAGTCATGTCTATCCGCTTGCTTTATTGACTTTTTTTTTAACTGCTCTCAGCACTGAAGATTCAATACAGCTACAAAAGAAGGAACTGGACTCTGCTTTGCAGACATATTATCAACAAAACAGTTAAGTACCATTTGCAAAGTGTTTATTACTAGGGATGATGTGAAGCAAAAAAAGACAGCATATTTTCAAACTCTGGGTGAAGTTATACGCCTTTATACGCAATTAATAGAAATATAATATTTTTATGCAACTACGTTTGACCTTGAAAGCCACAGCAAGACAGAAATCATAGGACCCTTTAATGTCATTTTTACAGTCATTTATCTGACTATAACCACACTTTAAAGGATTAAGGTCAGCTGGTCATGAAGCATGAGCTACACTTCTGACTAGCATGCACTACATTTGAGAGTAAATAAGGGACTGACACTCCATTAACCTTCACAAGTACAATTATTTATCAAAACAGTTCAAAGGAATATCCAACAGAGAACTGATAAATCTGGAAGCAAAAAAGGAAACTGTAACACTACAAACTGATCTTTTGCCAGTGATGAAGAGCTATTTTCTACCACAATTCCTGGGGCAAGTCCTCCAGTCAGTTTTAACACAGCCCTCCATTTTAAAGGACTGCCCCTTAATTCACACTGGCTTTGACAAAATCTCAGAGTTTTTCTTTTTTATTTTTTCATTCTTTTTTCTAATTTCCATCTTCTTTCTCAGAAATAATACATGCTAATATCCTGTATTTACAGGAATCTCCAAAGAATTCCCTCAGAAATGCATGCAGAAAATTCAGAAGAGTTCTGACTTGTTCGGCCCTATCTACTCTTTTGTACTTTTAGTTACAGCCCAAGGATGATGCCTGTTCCCAATATTCCTATTTGGTGAGGTAACCATCATTTTTCTACCACCATGTGAACTTTATTTCTTTTACTACAGGACATGTGGTGGTTGTTAATTCTGTAAAATTTCTATAACATCTTTATGTTGTGACATCTAAATTCCACACTGAAGCATGGGGTTGAGCTGCTCATCAGCAGCTGTCATCTGCCATCAACTACTTTGACTTTTTGACTGCAGAAGCACTTTGCACTTCCAAAGATAGGAAAGTTTGTTCAAAGTCCTATACTGGAAAGGGTCAGGATGGAGAGTGAAAAAAAACCAGCTTCACCATACAAAGATTTTCTTATGATCAACTCGAAATTTTGTCTATCACTGCCATCTTGTCTTGCATACTGATTTTCCTTTGGCAGTATAGCACACCCCACTATCGTAGGGTACCCTAGACTGATCTCCAGCCTCTCAGATGCGCAGGTGGGAAGAATCATCAGGTATTCACGACTGGAGTTGCAGCTATTACAGCAGAGCTCCAAAAAAAAGCAGTGGTGTGCAGCAAATGAACCACCTTCATTGCCTTTGCTCTCCCTTTCAGATTACTTCACTACTTTCTAAAAATGCATCAAGTTCATGAACACAAACAGCTCATCCAGCTGGCTCATACCTTCTTTCTGGTGGTCACAAGGCAAGAACCCAAAAAATGTAAAAATCAAGAGACAAGGGAGAAAAAATCATTTTAAGGAGAAGAGGCTTTTCTTTTATCAAGTAGCCCAAAACACAGTAAAAGGAACAAAAGTGTTGACTGACATCAAGGTCAATTTTTACTAAATATCATCTAAGAAAGTGGAAAGATTGACTTGATAACTCCTTTTTAACAGAGGATTTATTACATTCATAACATACAGAAAAGCATAATCCTTATTATATTAGTTACCTTATTTAAGCTTCTACAAACACTTTATTCCTTAAAGATAATAAAAGGAAATGGATTATGATCTTAAATCTTTTGCACACTTTACCTTATATGTATTAAATAATCATGTTTAGGGGACTGAATACTTTTAAAAGATGATTCATAAAATTGATATCATGAAGTCTAATGTTTATTTTTTCTCACTGACTTCCCAATCAAATGACTTAAATTTCAAAGACTTCCTCCCTTCCAATTCCTGTCTTGGAAACTCAATGTTTCTTTTTCCTCTGCCCATTAAGAAAATATTCTGTAGTCAGACTTTACTGGCAATTCTTTGGATATGTGGAGACACTATAATCCATTTTGCTATTTGACAGCTCTGCACTCAGAGCTCAGCAAAGCTAAGCAGCCCCAAAACTTGTCCTCTGCCAGGTACGTACGCAAAGGAGAGCGGCACACAAAGGCTTCTTTCCATCAGAAAATGCATGAGAGAGGATTTAACTGCGAGTTAATTGAACGAATCTACACAGCACCATTTCTAAAATGGTGTCTGAGCCATCCAGAGTCTGTTTTCACTTGGGATTAGAGCTTTTCAGTAGCATCTCAGATGCACCTGCTGCAGACATCACTGTCGTTAATGGAAAAGCATCTGTTTTTAAGCAGGAGACATAGCTGTTAAAATGTGAATGATTCTACTGTAAGTAGTTCCAGAGAAGCAACAAAACAGTAGAAAATTTTTAGAAAAAAAATCAGTGGAGACAAGAGCTCCATGTACTGAAAGAAAAGTTTGAGACAAGGGAAAGTTATATCACTCTTCAAATACAAAAACATTTACTGTAGAAAAGAGCATATTTCCTTTTGCTTGCAGTGGCTAGGACAAGAATTATTGAGAGAAAATGGATGCAGGAAAGATTACATAGGAGTTATTTTCTAAAGGCAGAGACAGCAATATCCTGGGGCACACAGACTGAGAGGTTCTAAGTCTCCTGTCTTGAGTAACTTCAAGAAGTCAGACTATTATCTGAAAGAAATTACATTGGTACAGCTGATCCCTGGATTGAAGCCGGGACTGGCCATTCCCCTCTCAGCCCTACAGTTCCATGAAGTGCAAGGCTGACAAATGGTGAGAAGTAGATGTGCTCATTCAGTAGGGGCTCTATAGATCTGCAAGGAACTTACTTACTAAGATGGATCAGGGTTTTTTAGTTGTGTTTTGCTTTGGAATTTTTTTTTTTTTCAGATAAATCAATAGGCTTGGGCCATTTTCCAAAGATGTGATTTGGTAAGTTTCAAGCCAAACCTCTCAAGCTTTACTCATGAGATAAGTGCTAAACAATGAGCCAGATTCATCTAAGCTTTATAGACTTACTTAAAAGAAGAAGAAACTGATTCAGCCAACTCATTTCAAGCCAAATCAGGCAGTTGAAAATCTATTCCTGAGATTTGGAAAATGTGTCTTTTTAAAAAATATTTTAAAAATATGTTTTGAGAGTCCCTGTTTTGCAGGAGCCTCAGGCAACTCTGTCAAGAAACTGGTTTTTTGGGTTTTTTCAGTCTGATTAGGAGTGGTGTATTCCTCATGTCTAAAGGAGATAGCTGAAATACATGTATTTGTATATATACACCTAAATATTTTTACATACATACTTATGTATACAAGCAACATAAGGATTAGGAACGTTATTTCAGAAGTTTGGTAATTAAAGCAGTGGGTTTACTTTTCAAAAAGGCTAAAAATGAATTTTGCTTCTTTACTACAAGAAAAAAAATTGTAGTGATGGTCACCAATGTACTCTGCTAATGCACAAAGCTAAAAACAGTTTCCTGCTCTCAGGCATGTTTATGAGCCTTAGTACATAAAATCTACAATACTTCTCAGTAATGACCCTTAGAGTACTTCCTAGAGGGAGGTTAATTCCCATTTTCTTTCAGTGCTTGGTATCTCTACCAAGAAGGATAACAACTGAGCTAAAGAAGTTCATTTTTGTGTATACACACAAAAATCCTCCTGGAAGCAGCAAAGTGTTTCAAACAAGGCATCAAATATTACCAGGAGAGGGGAAGACACAGGCCTGGTGTTACCTAACCAGGATGGGTCACAGTGTTGACTGGGAATGGAGGAAAGGACATCCTGCCTACCAGCTAGCATCCCACATATGGCTTCTGAGCTGGAGAAAATCTGGACTGAAAATACTGTGCTGGGAATGTGGAGATTTCTATGCAGAAACAGAGAAAAGGCCATTATCCTCTTCTTCCCATATATAGTGTTAATTCCCTAGTAAACTCAATTTCAGAGGCTGAAAGTTGATGTCACTACAGTGATGGGCACAGGCCGAGACCATTAGATAGCTTCCCCTCCAGCCCAGCATCAAGCATTTACTGTAAACATTTATATCAAAGCATTGAGAAAATGTTCAAAAACTTGCCACACTTTCTTTTTCTGTTTCTGTTCTTTGCAAGGAAACTACTTCTTCCGAGAACATGGAAAAAGCATGTGACTTTGAACTGGAAAACCTGAAAGATCAGTGAACCTACCTGCTAATGAGCAACTTGCTATTGAAACGAGCTTGTTAGCTTTCATTTTTGCTGGCTGCTGATCGATTCATGAGCCACTTACGTGGCCTCTGTAAGCTGTACATAAATTATCAAACACATTGATTTCTACAAATAATAAATCAGGAAGTCAGTCCTTTCCATATCTCTCATATAAATGCTTAGCTCAATAGCCTTCAAAATTCAACCAAAGAAAACAATGATAACATCAGTGTTCACAGATACATTGCATCTGAAATGGCAAATATTCTGCTGCAAAAAATAAGCTGTGCTGGCATCCCAGGGAAGTGAATAAAAGCTTGCCTCTGAAAATGTTACGCACAGAATTTTGCATGAATCTTTGTGTAGGTGGCAGCTCAAGAAATTCACAGTAAGGAACAATTGTCTCCAGCAGGGAAAATTCCAAGATGGATCATCTTCATGTCCTTTTCCATCTCATATCATTAAATTTCTACAGCCATCTTCATATGACTGAAGTAGTCAAAGTCCTATGGCATCCCAGAGTGCTGAGTTTTTGAAGTGAAAGCATTTTCTCTTGTCAACTGGCAATCCCAACAGCATAGGAAGAGAACCTGTTAAAACACTCATTAGTCAGCACAGGAAGAGATAAGGAAAGCCTCCTTAACCCAAACATGCACCCATAACATTTCTATTTTCAGCACATATGGGTATCTCCAAGTCCAAGCTGGCCAACCTGACTTCACCTGGCCTCCCAACTGTTTTTTAAAAGTGTATCAAAAATTAATACTTTGGACATGTATGCTTGCAAATTTCCAAGCACTTCATAACACTGATTTGCCATTATTTGCCTAAGGTCATGTGGGCCTTGATCCAAAGCCTATTAAAGACAAAGCAGTCTTTATAGGGACTTCAAAGAGCTTTGGATTGGACCCACAGTGAAGCATTGCATAGTAAACAGAAAAATCAAGAAGAGAAAACCTGGTCTAAGGAAGCAATGTCATCCTCTCCTTCACTGACTCAGTTCACTGAAAAAGACGGGAATGTGGGATTCAATTTTCCTGTTCTTCTGTATCACACTGCCAGCCCAATGAAATGGCTGTTTCCCTTTTCGCACTCAATTGCATTTATCAGAGTATTATTCAAGTCTAAAGTACAGCCCAACATAAGAGCTCAACCACACTGTAGAGTTATCTTCATCACCTTGACCCTCAATAACACCAGTCCCAGAGCAGCTCCCTGGAGTGCCCCAGGAGAGAGCTGCGGCATTCCATGCCAGCCGAGGATGGTGCCAGGAGTGTTGGATGGAATGCTCGCTCCAAAAGAGCAGCAAGCTCAGGACTAAATGCAATAACAATAAGGAGTTAAAATGTGCAGACCAGAGAACATCGCTTAATCCCAGTTTACTGAAAGGACATGTCATTTTTAGAAAGTTGTCCAAACAACTGTCTTAATATTCTACACCAAAGTGGCTATTAATCAAACAACAAAGGCCCAATTAACACATAGCTGTTGTCACCTTGATGTTAAAAGCCTCTCCCTTCCCCCTTCTTTCTTTCTTTTTGTCTTTAATGTTACAACCTAACCCAAAAATGCCTTAGGGCCCTACAGCACAAAAAAAAAAAAAAAAGAGAAAAAAAAAAAAAAAAAAAAAAAAAAAAAAAAAAAAAAAAAAAAAAAAAAGACAAGATAGAGAGAGGGAGACAGGGAGGGAGGAAGGGAAGAGGATAGGGAGAAAAAGTGGGGAGGGGAGAAAGAGAGAGAGAGAGAGAAAGAGAGTCTTAAATACCATCTCTCCTCTAGGCAGCAATTTCCACAGATGAAGAGGTCACCACTGTTTAACAGTGTGCTGCCACGTTAATTTAGTATGACAAGATAAAGCAGTAATCTCTGCTTGAAGAGGCTGTAAACCGCCTGCTATCCAGGGACATGCTCGAGTCGATTTGCACTGTATATCACTTTATACAATTGCCGTGACAAAGCCCCCTGAGTTCCCTCATGTAAATCTCTCTCTCTCCCTCTCAACTTCCCTGCCAGTCAGACAGCAGCGGATCTGTGGTAAGCTATGCAAACTTCATGTTTAACGCATGCCAATGGATCCCAAAGCTCCCCGCCTCCCCCCCCTCCAAGAAAAGATGTTTAGGACTTTGATAATCCATTGATCCCACTTCCATATCGGCTTGTATTTTTCAATCTGTCGTGTTAAGTTGTCAGAGAGGGCGATTAAACCGATGTTTCATGTTCCGAGATTTGCGTTCCTGGGAATGATAGTTTTCAAAGCCTTTCTTGCTAGGTTCTGCTTAAAGATTATCCCTAAGAAAGCTGATGTGAATATTATTACTGGCATAAACCTGGTAATAAAACCATAAAGTGTTTTAGGTAAAGACATTTTAGAGATATTCAGGGTTATAAACATAAGAGTTTAAAGCTGGATAGAATTTGGAGTGCTTAAAAAAAAGGAAAGAAAAAAAGAGCCCTGTCAGGCTGTGGAGTTCTCAGCATGAAGCAAAACAACATATGTAAAAAGGAAAAGGGAATTCGCATGTCTATGTAAAGTAAATATAATTACAGAACCACAGAAGAGGGCAGAGCAGAACACTGACCTGTGCAGTTAAGACAGGAACGAGAAGGAGACAGAACATGTGTAGCAGTGGTCATGATAGTGCCTCAAATTAAATGCAGTGACAGCTATTCCCAGCAAACAGCCAAGGAAGCTGCCTGTGTCTCCAGCAGCCTACACAGCTGAAAGAACGGGCTTCTTGTTGGGGAAATAGGGGGAATTTTTTTGCAATATGTTGCAACTCTCAGATGCCATACTGCATCTCTAGAACATACAAGTTTTAAATTATGTCTCCTATTTCACATTTAATTTGTGTCATTTTCCTATGGCCTGCAGGCACGATACAAGTCACAGCACACAGTATACCAAACGTCGTGCCAAAATGTGAAGCTGTGCACATGTACATCTACCCACTTTCTGGATTAAACACAGAGGAGGACATAAGTAGAATTAAAACACAGACAGTAGACAGGTTTCTACAGAGTAAAGCTGGAATTTAACGACAGTTTCTTAACTAATACATTGCTAGGTCTATCTACTATGCCTATGCATGGCATTTGGACTTGCAAAAATGACGAAGCAAAGCTAAATCAAATCTTTAACAGGTTACATACGTTCTCTGTAATCAATTAAATTGAATAATAAATTTTGATGTTCATTGCAGCTGATACTAAGACAGACAAATGCTTCATTAAGCATTTGAATTTCTAACAACATTCGTTAATTTCCTAAATTTTAAAGGGGAAACCCACTAGAATTAATGCCATTATTCAACACTAAGAGAATCTTCCCAAAATTGCCTTTTTAAGGTGTTCTGTATTACTTGATTCTCTAATACACATTGCTAACCAACATATTTATTATTTGAACTTAACACTACTAAATAGATATACAACAAAAAGTTTTCTTTTAGGGAATATCCAATTCTTAGAACTCCACTAAACATCATCAGTACTGGTTAAAAAAGAATTCTGACAGAATATTCATATATAACAACACCCAACCCCTCCCCAAAAAGAGGATGAACTTGAACATGGTTACTCCTACAGAAATGTGAGAGAATATTTGCACAGTAACATGCATTATTTCTTTAACACCACATACTGTGAATGGGATTACTCTCATGTAATTTTAGCCCCAAATTAGACATCTAGTCTAAACTAGTCATCAAGGCTCCCTCTATAGTCAACAGACAAGAACTTTTAGAGCGTAATTAATCTTTCTTGTCCTGGGTGCTTATTTCAAGATTGGAAATGTTGTTCTAGGCAGGTGGTTATCTTTTTCCACAAACTGTGAATATAGCCCAAACGCCTAACTTTATGTGCCTAAACTTTGGTGAACTGAACCCCAATCTCACTGTATGGCATTCAGTAATCTCCATGAGTCTGGAAACTCTGACAGATCATAGACCCTCAAGGATGAAGGACAAGTATAATTTCCACTGTACTAGCACAGCCATAGACAACAGATCAACAACCTGGAAGCTGGAAATAATGTTTAATCTCACCTAGTAAACCGAAAACTCACCATCTTTGTTAATATTTATCAAATTACAAGTCCAACAATTCTTTGTGATATTTTACAGAGCAATATAAAGATACAGGTTCTAAATATAAAAGTAAGTATTTCAGTCAAATTAGTCTATTCACAAGGAAAGCTTGGGAATTCACTGTGGCCCTGTGTCAATATATTACCCAATACTCATGCTGACAGCTTCAAAACTTAGCTATGGTCACTGCCCAAAAGCTGTTTACACTGGCCACAAGCAAACAGGAAAAGTACATCATCTGCCACAGATGTATTCTTTGCAGGACTGAATCACACTATTTGCAACTCTGCTTGTAGATATATGACATTCTGGAAACTGTTTTCCAGTGGAGTTTATCAAATTGGTTTAAAGAGAATTTAAACAAGTCTTATACGTGTAACTATTGCGAATGATCAATCTGCTTTCCCCCACACTCTGCTACTGTCTGTGTCAAGACATTATGTATTTAAGAATTTGGAAAAAAAAAGGGGGGGGATGGTATTTGCAGATTTTGTATTTATAAAAGTAAAGAATATACCACGGATTCACACTACCATTAGTCAGATGCAGGCCACAAACTCAAGTGAGTTGAGTAGTTTGAGCTCTTGAGATGCCGAATGTTTTCTATTCCCAACAGACCTAAGCACTATATAGCAAACTGGTACTTATGAACAATGAATTATGAAATGCTCTGGCCAGGCAATTACCTCTCACTCAAGGCTTTTTTAGTTGAAGTTATATAACCACGGATTTATAAACTGTAGGGATCAACAGCTGAACGTAACACCCTAAGATCCAGCTGTAACCTATGAAGAAAAATAGGCACTTCTAGGGTGTGAGTTCCCTGACCTACTTACAAGATATGTTAGGATAAAATAAATCATGCTCCACTATTCCCCATTTACTGCCATTAACCATAAAGTTTAAACCTAAATTTACTAGCTCACTTCGGAACATACACTTTTAAAACATATAGTCTGAGCAGACTTCACCCTTGAATCTTCACCCCAAAAACGACACTAAGATTGACATAGGGTTGTATGGTATGTTAGTGGCTGACTCCATTCTCTGAGAAGAAGTAACTTCTTTCCTCTATGAGAAAAAGCCAAAATGCCCTCATGCTGCACCAAGACTTCAATAACTACCAGAAATTTATCACTGAGACTCCGTAAATTTAACTGAAAATTGTACAATAAACTAACTCGCTGCTAACAGAGCCCTAAATCCTAAATGCTAAGCTCTGCATTTGTATCTGGTTGTTTTCTGGAAACCTGCACATTCTCGGCAAATACTGATGCCTTTGAACACAGATGGATCCAAAGCTGAGCAGATCTCCTGATTACAACTACAGCAGTTTAAAATTAATAGAACGGGAAAGAGGAAAGTTTCACTTACAGAGATGAAACACACACTTTAAATTCAACTGAAAATCAGCACAGAGGAGAGTTTGAAGCACGGATGTTTTGCATTATTTCTGGCTGCAATATTAATAAGCAATGCAAGCTTCCACTTCTGACATGACTTAGTGTGGAGATACACATACAATCTACCCCAGTAATTCAGACTTGAGATGTCAGAAGGATTTTACCTTTTGCTATAATATTTCTCATATTCTGTCATCAAACTCCAATCCTACAAAAAACTGTGTGCAGAAGAAGTTATAGTCAGTGACCTCTCCTTCCCTTCCTCTTGCTACCATCAGCATTAGGTTCCAATCAACCAGATTATTTTGCAGGAACAAGGTCATAAACTAAGCATTCTGGGGCAGGAATGTTTCTTTTTTCTGTCTCTATAAAAATAATCATGCTCTGGGTACAATATAACTAAAGATAATAACAGTCTGATATTAGATTTTACTGGTCTATGTTTTAGACAATCTATGTAATTTGCTTGCTGCCTGTACACTCTACAAAAAGTTGATCTTTAGAGCTCTTTTCTTTCCTTGGGGTGGATTCAGTTTTAAAAGCATAAAAAAAGGATGCTGGAACAGACTATTTCCATGTATAATTACTGTCTTGTTTACATTGCTCTGGCAAAAGCTATCCTGAGTTAAACTCGGCACAACTCCACTCAGTTACTTTCACTGGTTTATCTAGTGATGCTAAATTCATGGGATTCATCAACTCTACTTCTACACAAAGAGTAAAAATGCCTTATCTGATCACACAACTGCAGCTAAACCGGAAAAAGAAACAAAGAACTTCAGGGTGTTAAAAGAGAATCTGCAAATGAGGCCGGCCAAACTATTCAGACAAACTTGCTACCCCGGGCACAAAGGACTCTTTTTACTTAAGAAAGTTTGTTTCCTCCATTTCATTGTCTTTTAAACGCTTTGGAACATTGGTTGGTTCAGAAACATTGCAGCACGTCAATCTCCTCTTGTAGGGAGGTCTCTGAACACATCTGAGGAGTTGACCCACCAATGGTAGATGCCTATTCTTAAGCAAACACATATTGAAATCCACAGTCTGATTTGCCAAAGGTCCTTCTTCAGCCATGAATTTCTAGAGAAAATTAATAACCCCTTTTATTACAGCAGAGAAGGCAGTAGTATTTCACTGATGTACTTAAGACAAGAGGAAGCAGATAGCTCCATGAAAGGGAAAAAACATGACTGGATGACATGACACTTTTAAATGCCAGAAACTGCCTGGAGCCACATTTTCATTCCCACTACAACTATCATTACTTTTGGTGAATCTGAAAAAGCATTAGCAGTGGCAAGAAAAATTAGAGAAAGCAAGCTGGCTTTGGCACAGCCTAATCCAATTGAATTTTGTACGACCTGAAAAATCATACTTAAAGAGATAATGCAAAAAACATAAGCACGTCACTTGTCCATTGAAAGGACAGAAAATAAAGAAATGCCTCCAATAATAACTGCAATGGGTAACTTCCTATGGACACAAACATCTGACAGTGAGAGAAGAGACTGTAAAACATGACTGTGAGTATTGAGTGTAGCAGAAGGTTCTGGCACTTCTAGGAACC
>WEIT01028844.1:1401-15791 GCA_013389985.1 Dryoscopus gambensis
GTTAATAAAGCTTTCTTTATATTCTTTAAAGTTTTGAGCCTGCTTTGTTTTTCTCCAAATCCTTATCTCACAGAAGAAAATAGATGTGAACTAAACCATTACACCCAGGAAAACTTCTTAATTCAGCTAATGAACGAGAAGCTAGCTAAAAAGCAAAGGAATGCAACTCTCTTCCCTGCTGCAGAGCCGAGAGCTGGGGAGAGATCGAGCGAGCTATCTGGCTTTTTTGAACACAGCTGCCGAAGGAATTCCACCGCCTCCCCCCGCCCCGCCTCAGATCTGGCTTAAAGGCACAGCCTAACGATAGGGAATACAGTATCATACAGTCACCCCAGGACACACACTGAGTTCTGAACTGTGTTGTGGTCTCATAGCCCCAAATTTAATGATCCTCTTCCAACAGATTTGGGAGAAGTGAGACTTCAACCTGAACTCCAGACCCTGAAGCGTGCAAGGAAGTCACAAACCATGGAGATAAGGACTCACATCTTGTTAAGAGGTGTAGATGTAGCTTAGGACACTTGACAGCATTTTTTTTTTTCAAACCTCGTTGGCCGTACTGTGAATGGTAAGAAACTTGTTTGACTTTGCTTGAAAGCTAATCAGTGAAACATACTGCTTAAAGCAGGCACACAAATTAGTTTGCAGTCCTGAAGAGATGTGGAGAAAGTTGCCCTCTTTGTTAGGGTGCTATGTGGGCTGTTCTTTGTAAGGGATTAAAGGAAAAAAAAAATATACCAAAAATGAAGGGAAATGAGCATGGTAGTTGATTGATTTCTGTACTACTGAAGTTAGTTAAAAGAGAGATGGCACATGATTTTTATAGGTAGCAAAATGCATGTTAAAAGCCATTTCTTAAGGAGCGTTTCAGTTGCACATAAAAATAGACAGCAAAGCTACCCAACTTTGAGGTTAGATGTGAAAAAATGTTTAAGGTCCATGTGGCTTCTTTTAAGTGAGGCTTAATCTTTCTGTTGACATTTTTGATACCAGTTTCTAGGAAAATAAGACCATGTAGTCCCACAGAATGTTTTTTGCTGGTTGTTTTTTTTTTTGTTTTTAATTTTGTTATTCATGTATGTACTAGAGGTACCTGGACATCCTATCTCAGGCTCTGTTTTTAATCTAAGTCATAAATAGACTTTGAGTGGAATTAATCCTGGATTTTTAGGCTGTCACATAAACAGAAATTTTATATTCCTCATACCTTTCCATGAAGGAAAACGAATATGTTGCTGAAGTGGTGTTAAGTGATATAAAGTGTCATACTGTGATTCTAAAACATGATGGCCTTTTAACTCTTGTTTAAAGCCTTTTAAGACAAGCTGCAAACAGGAAAATTGTCTTTTGGTTTCAAAAGCATTTAAAATGTGCTTTTGGTCAATCTGCTTTTAAGGTGAATTCAGACTGGAAAATGAAAGATCTTTTGAGGAAAAATGGTGTAAGATGAACTCTGAGGTAAAAGTATGCACTAAACCAGTTGTTTGAGGCTTGTTGGTGGATTTTGGTGATCTTCAAAGTATGTGGAACCATTTGTCAACATCCCTATGGTAGTGGGTGACATACTGGTGAGTTGAGAGATCGATTGGGAAAATATGACAGTGCAGGATTTGGTGAAAGCTTTATGTATTTGAAGTGGCAGTTCACTGTGCACTACTTCCATGGGAGGCTGTTTGAAGTAGAGGTCGTTGAAGTTACAATGGAAACAACAGCTAAGCAATGATTTAAGTGTGACAGTCCTGCAAATTTGCTTTGTTAACTAGTTAAATTTTATACGAAGTTAATAATGTAAAATGTTTGTCGAAGATTAAGAGTGTGGTGTACCTTTGAATTATTAAAATATGAATATCGATCTAATATCGATACCCAACTGTGATGGACAAAAACTCTCTAGCCGTTTAAAGTTAGAAAGGGTATGTTTTATTACGACGCCGGGCAGCGCATGGGTTAATTCCCTAATGCACACTGCAAAGATCACAGATGATTACAAGCCTTTTATTCACAAAAGTGTTGAATACACAAAATACAAATGCATATTCATACTCTTGTCACCGCCTCTTCTCCGCTTCGTATGTTAATTGGCAAAAAGGCTATTAAGCATGCGTAGTTTGTTTTCTGAAATGAGTCGGTGGTCTATTTTGGGAGGGGTCATTTAAAATGAGGAAGTAAAAGTAGTCTTCTTCAGTCTGACCTTTCTACCTTTGAATGTATATGTGACTTGGTAGAGCTTATAGTTTCCTGGTGTTCAATGTGTTTTTCAAGCACGGGAAATCTGCAATCTGTTCATCACCTTCTGTTTCTTCTTATACAAATACAAAGTTGACAACCAGTGATTTACCAGATCCGGTATATCTTATCTAAGATCCACCTTTTGTTACCTACAAGCAAAGCTTTATCTACTTTAGCTAACTCAGCAATCATTTAATTTAACTAAAATTCTTAACTTTTAAAATTAATGTCTCACCTTGAAGCTAAGACTTGAGTCACAGCTATTAAAGCTGTTTGGCAGAGAGAGGTGAGAGAGAGATTGATTTGATCAGATGATTTTCATTCAAGGTGCAGTATTGTAGTAAACCAAGATAATGTTGGAGTTGGATGAAATCACTTAAACTAAATATTTTAGTGACATATCCTGCTGTATTCATTCCAAGGGAAAAGGACGCTCTCATCATAGCAGATGGTAACTGTTAAAATCTCAAATTTCACTGTGCCCTTAATTTTCCCTGAAAATCCTGGTATGTCTTCCTAATGTATTTTACTTTTATTTAAGGTTGTTAGAGCAGTTTCCAGAATTACTGTGAAATCAGGAAGCTTTGTTCAGTCAGTTCTTTACGGCCCTGGATTAGGTGGTGGTTTATGTTTGAGTTCTTTGTCCACTAATGCTTGTTGAAAATAACTTTGGCTGGGAAGTGTTTCGAGTGTGATGATGCAGAACATCTGGGTGATGCTGCTGCTGTGTTTGAAGCTGACAGTGTCACATATTTGCTTGAAACTGCTCGAAGAGTTTGAGTAATTTAGACATGTGGGATAAAAATGAGATACAGGACATGAATAAGAATAGCTTCTCTTGAATATCAGTGTTGCTTAATCCAAGCTTGTAGGTGCTTGTTGCTTGTCCTGCGGCTTTGCTGAGTCCTGGCTGTTTATGCTTGCTGTCTGACTGAGAAAATTGAGTGTTTGGTGGGATTTTTTTTTTTCCACAACAGTGCTTTGGGATCATTAAAATGCTTTGAAAAATAGAGAAAGGGTTCATGTTCAATCTAAGAAAGTTCTTTGACTTTTTTTATCTTATTTTTAGCGTCGGCTTCGTCATCTTCGGAATATTGCTGCACGTAACATTATCAATAAGAATGGTTATCGCCTCTTGGATACGTATTTCACTCTTCACTTGTGTGATAATGCCAAGATCTACAAAGGTAAACCAGGCTTGCTATCAACCTTTCTGCTAGTTAATCTTTGAATTCTTACAATATGAATTCCCTCTTTTTTTTTTTTCCTTGACAACTTGCTGCCATTAGTTACATCACCTTTGCTAATGCTGGAAAAGAGCTCTTCAGTTTCCTCAACTTCATGAAAACTTTCAGTGTTAGCAGTCATGGAAGCAAAATAGATGGCAGGTTTGGTAATTTCTTAAATCAGCCTATTTTTCTCATTGCTCTTTCCCCAGTTATGATGTAAGAAATGGGGAACTTCCAAGGGCACATGAAAGTTAAAGCTTTTGGAACTTTAGTTGTCTTTTGTGGGGAAGAGTATCCCACTCTGTGCGTGCCGGTTGTTTTACTGAGCATACATCAGCTCATACTGTTATCAACGTTTTCAAAAAATAGAATTGTCAGCCAGTGATACGAAGCATCCAGGCATCTGTTCTAGTTTGGATAACTGTGTTCAAGTGTTAGATCTTGTGTCTTTCTTGCTTTGCTTTCCCACTACAGTATATAGCTCTTCATTGTGGAGAGATGTTATTAAAAATATGTTTTTATGCTTCTTTTGGTGTGATTGGAGATGAATTTTGGTTTTCTCCTAATTTTTATTTTCATCTGGCACACTGCCAGATCTGGCATCTTGCCTTACTTTTTTCCCCAAGGTTAGTGTTTTAGACAGATAAGAATACAAAACTTTAGCTTGCTGCCTGGTTGAACCTGTCACTGATGACTGTTTCTGCAGTGTTTGGTGTTAGGGACTGTTTTGCGCTTCATCAAAGCTTTATCCTTGGTCTCCAGTGGGCTGGGATATTGTACAAAATATGTATTTCTGCCTCTAGAGCTGTTCATGTAAAGTCTTTAAGCTCTTACTTTGGCTGGGAAAGCCAAGCATCAGCAGTTGCTTATTCCCATTTAAATACAGGGTTGTTGGCACCTCTGTCAGGTAACTTGGCTGTTCCCTCTCTGAGCACCTCGAACAGGTCACCCTCACTCTTCAGGAAAACTCTGTAATTAATTTATCCAAGCTGCTGTGTTCCAGGAAGATGTTGTGTGGCAAACCAATCACTTTGCAAATGTCATCCAAATACTGTTAAGTACTGTGGCATGTTCTTTCGTCAAAAATCGAAGCCTCAGTAAACCTTGAGAATTATCATGGGTATAAAGATGAAATGCTACATTTAAATAATGATTTGTAATAACTGTGACAGAGTAATTTTAGTCAAAAGCATGACTATGTTTCAAAGTCTTTCTCATGAATTGATTACTAATAAACTGGACCCACTAAGATTTGTCTTTCTTGAGTGTTACTTATTTTAGCTTTTTCTGTTTCAAATACTGAGATTTGTATCAGTGTTTAAGCTAATCTAAATGTGCTTTTTTACTTATTTTTCTTTAGAATTTTATAAGAGTGAGGTGATCAAGAATTCTCTGGTAAGTTACCTTAATGTGGAAAAACTTTGTTTTAAAAATTGTGTATTTACTGCAGTATATTGATTTCTCTGCTGAATACCATACCTGTTTAATGTGTCTTTTCACTGTTCCGTTCTGTTAGGAGCATTGCGTTCTTCTCCTCCTCTTCAGATTCTTTTCATGAGGCTTAGAATAGAGAGCTACTGAGTAGTAGAAATGCTGATTTCTATTAACATCTTTGTGTTGTGTAGGAAAACAGCAAAGAACATGTACCTGCTGCATATATATGTATATTCTTTGAAAAGCTAATAGCTGTAAGAAACTGAAGTTTGAAAATGTTAGGTTTTCTAAATTTTTCAGTTTAGATCAGTGAAGGGGCCAGAACTGACCAGTTTATTACAAATGAGGAAGGGTAATAGTAGGATGGGAGCAGGATGTTGCAAATGTTGGCTAAGGGAGTTTGAAAACCTGCTGAAGACTTTTTAGTGCTTGCATTAACAAGGTAGAACTGCTCCATTTATAGCGCCCTGGGTAAATGCTTTGAAAACTCTCCTGAATGGAGAAAAAGCTGTCTGCATAGTCACGATTGCTAACTTCTCCAATTTCTCTCTTAAGCTGTTAGGATTTTTAGTTCTCTCTCTTCTGAATCAGGAAGAGGAAAAACAAAAAGGGAAACTAACTGAAGGGCATAAGAGAGGGAATGACAAAAATCTAAATAAAAGATGTCTTGTACATCATCTGTGGGTATTTTAATGACCTGGTATTCTTGTGCCTGAATACCTGTGAAGTACTCCTTCTTATTAGGAGAACTTGATTAATGCATTTCTTCTGTTATACTTACTGGATAACTTTGCCTCTCCCTTCTTTTCAGAGGCATCTTATTCCAAATTGGCTCATCCCGGTTCCGGGATGCTTGGCCTTTTTCAAGCTGCTTAAGTGCTAGAAGGGAAGGCAAGTTCTTTCATGGGGTGGTGGGTTCCTAACTTTTGTTTTAATGGAGCTACTGTTTCTGTGTTTAGCAGAGGAGGGAGAGAAATAAATATACATAAAAGCACTTTCCCATTTCTGCTTTTGGACACCCTGTTGTGTTGTGGCAGTAGTAATGTTGGATTGACTTGGTTTTGTTACAGCTTGGGTCAGTTCTTTAGATGTTGTTAGAGATGAATGGGAAATTCTTGGAACACATCATGTTTGCAAATCCAAGTTCTGGTGGAATTTGCAGTTTAGCTTAATGTGAGCTGCTTCTGAAAAGCTCCAGGTGTAAGTCTGATCTTGCGGAGTAAAGATGAGCTTTTAGTGACAGCATTTGAGGATTGAGCAGCAGTCAAGGCGGAGAAGAATGTGAACAAATATGTCAACCAAGTTCTGCAAATTTAATTATTGGGGAATAGATCAGCATTTAACTTTGGCAATACAAGCTATACCCTGGTTTTCAGAAGCTGAATTATAACTATGAAAGGAATGTTATTTCCGTTTTGAAAGTTTTTGATTTGGTTAAACTGAATTAGTAATTTCTGAAGTAAATTTTTGATGTCTTTTAATGGAAGGAAGCAAAACTTACTCACAGTTTCTGAAGTACTTTACAGCATGTACCTTTTAACTGAGGAATTCTCTCTAGCAAACAGTATAAGGAAGCAGCAGAGTTCGTTGGCTTCAACTCTTTGTGAACCTTGAAATGGCTGTTGTTCTTTGTTCTTAAGATTTTTTAAAATCTTTGAGAGGGGCCTTGCTACTTTCTGAATTGTCAATTCTTGGACTAGTTTCAGCTTGTTTAAATTGTATTTATCCTTCTTTGAATACTTAGAATCCAACATGGAGGAGTCTGGACTTTGGAATAATGCCTGATCGTCTTGATACCTCTGTCTCTTGTTTTGTTGTGAGGATCTGGGGTGGCAAGAAGGAGCACTTCCAGCTTTTGATTGAATGGAAGGTCAATCTAGATGGGTTAAAGTACTTGGGCCAGCAGGTAACGTGAAAACATTTTTTCCCTACTTTTTTTCTTAAGGAAACAAAACATCTGGATGAATTCATATATAGTATGCTAAGAAAGGAAATGAGTGTGTTTGAAGGTTGTATTTTAAAGTTTGATTACAGATATTCATGTCAGTTTACATCAGAGCTTTAAATCATAAAATCATATAGTGGTTGGGATTGGAAGAGACCTCAAAGATTATCTGGTTTCACCCCCCTACCATGGATAGGGACACCTTCTGCTAGATCAGGTTGCTCCAGGCCCTGCCCAATGTGGCCCACTTCCAGGCATGGGGCAGTCGCAGCTTCTCTGGGCAGCCTGTGCCAGGACCTCACCACCCTCACAGCCAAGAATTTCTCCCCAGTATCCTATTTAACCCAATCCTCTGGCAGTGAGAAGTCATTCCCCCTTGTCCAAAGTCCCTCTCCAGTTTTCTTGGAGCCCCTTGAGCCCCTGGCAGGGGCTGTAAGGTCTCCCTTGGAGCCTTCTGTTCTCCAGACTGACCTCTTGAGTCTTACCTCTGTTTAGTTTCCAGGTCTCTTGGTTATTTTTGTCACTTGTAAATGCAATAATAGGAAAGACGCTCTGGCTAGTGTTACTGATTTCAAAGTAGAATGGCTGAACATAGTGACTGTTCTTAAAGCTGTGAAGCAAACAGGTTTTCTGTGGTTAAATTCCGTTTTTTCTGAGGTTAAATTCCGTTTTTTCTGAGGTTTTATGTACTTCTAGAATTACAGGTGATGAAAAACTGCTTTAGACTCTGGGAGCAATTTGTGCTCATTAGGTGTGAAAATTTGCAGTAAGCCGGCTGAAACTGTTTTGTTTTCTTCCTTCCCTACAGATCCATGCAAGAAACCCAAATGAGATTATTTTTGGTCTCAATGATGGTTATTATGGAGCTTCATTTGAACAGAAGGTGAGGATGTCTTGTATTTGTTCTGGCTTGTTGGTACTGGTGACAAACTGAAATTCAACCTGTGAGCTTGATTTTTCACATTTGGATGCTCAGATCATTAAAATGTTCTGTTTTGACAAGAAATAGTTTTTTGACATGATAGATTAGAACTAATATTTTGCCTTAGTTGCATGCACATCTGTGATATTTTGGAAAGACTTAGTGTAGCATTTAAGGTCCAAAAACCCTTTGGTTACTGAATATAAGCTTTGACTGTATTCTTTGAGGCAGACATTTCATTCAAACATAGGACATATTGAAAGTGACGTGGTTGTTAAGACTCATTTTCATGGCAAATATAAAACCACAAAGTTTTGGTTATCAGTCTGAAGCCTAGAGTGTGTAGGTCTTTAATGGGAAGCTATTTATTTGCTCGTGCTGCACCTGTTTTACCCCATGTTTTTTTTCCTCAAGGATCCACTGTAGTATTTGTGCCAGTCCAGCCAGTATTGTCTCTGATTATTGCCTCATTGATGATGAAAAGGTTTAAACTTACCTGTTGTAAATAGTGATTATGACAGGTTTTTTAAATCCCAAATTGTTGCTGGCAGTACTGTGGTACAGATAGGTTGTGTTAAGGAGTCCCTGGTTGGAGAGGAGACTCCTGGACACACAGCTGCAGTTTCTGCATTCAGTTTTCCTGAAGCAGAATGCAATGGCAGTTTTTCAAGATTTCAGTACTGACAGCCTGGGCCTGAATTCGAAGATGGGAACATTATCTTCTTTTTCTGATTATTGTCAGGACTTGTTCTCTAGCTCATAAGGTTTAAAGGTACTTCTTGGTTTTGGTTATAGAATCATATCATAGAATCGTTTGGGTTGCAAGGGATCTTCAAGACCGTCTCGTTTCAGCCCCCTGCAGACATGGCAGGGACACCTCCCACTAGACCTGGTTGCTCCAAGCCGCATCCAACCTGGCCTTGAACACTTCCAGGGAGGGGGCAGCCACAGCTGCTCTGGGCAACCTGTGCTAGGGCCTCAATACCTTCACAGGGAAGAATTTATTTAAAATATCTGATCTAACCCTGCCCTCTGTCAGTGTGAAGTCATTCTCCCTTGTCACAGACTCACAGAATCACAGAATATTCTGAGTTGGAAAGGACCCACTAGGACCATTCTGTCATTCCAGGCCCTTGTCCAAAGTCCCTCTCCAGCTCTCTTGCAGCTCCTTTAGGCACTGGCAGGGGCTCTAAGGTCTCCTTGGAGCCTTCTCTTCTCCAGGCTGAACACCCCCATCTCTCCCAGCCTGTCTCCAGAGCAGAGGTGCTCCAGCCCTCAGAGCATCTTCATGGCCTCCTCTGAACTCGCTCCAGTAGCTCCATGTCTTTCTGATGTTGGAGATTGCAGAGCTGGATGCAGCGCTGCCGGTGGGGTCTCACCCTGCATGTTCCTCATTTTGTATCTCTGTGCAAATACAGTCGTAACCTGTCATGTAGAGGAGCAAAGTAGGAAACTCTCGTAGCATTACTGGTGGAGAAATTCTAAGTAACGCAGGCAATTGTAGTATAGTAATTGTCTTACCTGAATAAAAGAATCATAGCCAGAGCCTCTATATTATTGTCACTAATTCTTCACTTTTTATTCTAGAGATGTCATAAAACTTTTAAATTCTGTATCCTTGACTATATATAGGTATTAGAAGTTTTTACCTTTCTTCCATCTCTTCTGTCCAGCAGCAACTTGGCTGTTGCTGAGATGCTAAAAAAAAATGTTTTCTTTGAGTCATGTTCTTACTCAACTTCAAGGTTTTTTACTGCCATGGATACTTAGCTCATGGCAAGGAAAAAGATTGGGTTTCAAAGATTTCAAAAACCTTTGGGGGTGCCTTCTGAGCACTGAAGGTTATTCTTTCTTTACTATAGATGTCTGACAGTAACTCTTCTAGTGTTTACAGCGTCTCTTCTCAGTGTAAATACAAAAGTGTGCTGCCAGTATAGCTGCTTTGTTCTTGATCACATTTGATTTTCACATAATTGTACCTCCAACTTCTGGACTTCAACAAGCTTATTATTATTTTGCAGCACTAGGTTTGCTGGATCATTTCAGCAGGGTTCTGCTACTTTTATCAGAACCATGTCCAATGTATTTTCCTGTTTCCTTTCTGGCAGTGGACCACTGAAGCACTCGTTCCTCTCTGTTTCACCCTCTCTCCTAATCATACACTGAACCTTTATTTGACATTGCTTAAACTGGACCAGTGTTTAAATAAGATAGATGTGTGCTTCAGAGATTTGTTTTGAAGCTTGTTAACATGGATTTAAAGTGCTCCTGATCCTTTAATGGCTTTCTGAATGTGTTTGATTTTGTCTGAGGCTTCATGCTTGTGTGTAAAACCAGTATTTACTGAGGTTCAACATAATCAATTCTGGATGCTATAGTAGCTTTCATAAAGCCAGATTTCTCTTCCTCTGTTTTCCTCAATGCTTTCCTGACTAACAGATTATCTTTCAACCATTTTATGCTTGCTGCTTTCAACTGACGCAACTTACCCTTGTTCTTGCAGTGATACCTTTTCAGAAAGTGCATTGAGGGAAGCAAGTGTAGCTTCTAGTTAATGACTAGCTTTCTGTTGTCTCCTTGAAGAAGTAAAAGCAGAACTAGTCAATAAAGCTCTCTGCAGCTCAAAATAATTTGACAGTTGTCAGAGGCATGGGGAAAAGAAAAAGAAGTTGTATTTTTTAGGGATGCTGAATTGTGGCTTCATTTTCAACCATCAAGAAGGAAAGACCCTCATCTTTGGAAAGCTGCATCTCTCTCTTTGTTCAGTCTGTGGTCTCCATTAGTGTAGGTAGAGTCTTTCCCCACATATGCATATTCTTTAAGTACTTTTTAGCGGCTAGATCCTGGCCACTTTGCACAAGCAAAGCCTTTTTTGTGTGTTTACAAGTACATGTGCCTATATCTAGTAAACATGGCACAGAAAAAGACACAGTCCTCTTTCAGAGCGTAAACTTCCTAATAGCTAAGTCTGAAACCCTTACACTACATGTTCTGCAGATTTCCTCAGGGTAGAACAGTTTGCATATACCACTTGGTGCCTGACTCTTTGGAAAATTCCTTTCAACACTGGAGTACAGGGGAAAAAGAAAAGGCTGAAATAGGTTGCTCCAAGCCCCATCCAACCCAGCCTTGAACACTTCCAGGAACAGGGCATGGTGATGCTGGTACTTTGTGCATTTTCAGTTTTCCACCATCCTAAGTTCTTTCAGACATTAAGATATTTTTATTTTGGTTTTTTTTTAATGGAGAGCTGTCTGGATTTCAGAATTTAGCATCTAATATTTTGGGAATCGAAATGAGGAGCTGAGAGAGCTGCTGGGATGGTGTCCCTGTAGCAATGTGATGTGCTACATAGTGTGTAGATCTCAGGATTATTTAGGTGGAACCATATTTTTGGTGGAAAGGAGTATCTGCTGTTTGGCCTATGGTTAACACAGCTGTGTCAGGAGATGTTGATGTTTAACTCTGAATTTCAGTATCTTCTATATGGAGACAGACTCCTGTCAGGGCAGGAAAGAATCTGTAGGCAGGGATTGTGGTACTCAGAATCCATCTCTATCTGTTGCAAAGCTGGCTGATCATGGGTACCAGTGGGGCTGCTTTATGCACTAAAATAAGTGGCTTTTTTCCTGCAATCCATAATCTTTCTGACAGTACTGCTGGGTGGCTTGACCTGCTTAAAATTTGCTTTATCATGTAAAGGAATACTTCTGAGTTTGTGGCTTTTCTAGGAATTTGTGTGACTATGCCTGATATGGAAAAGCTCAACATCTGACATTTGCACCATGAGGAATTGCTGTTTGTCTCTTACGGTTTTGATCCCTTTTGTGCAGAACGGATACTTCGGTCTCTTAAAAGATCAACCTTACGTTATTCTTACTTTGTAACTTCCAGAAACTTGTTAATATCACTCAAAACTTAAGATTACTTTGATCTTTTAATGTGTTACAGCATGGATAAAGGATAGAGCTTTATCTCATGGTCACGTAATTCTCTGGCACGTGACTGCGTGGGCTCTCCGGTGTGAAGCTGAAGAATGGCAGTGCTGTCAGTTGCACTTTTCAGTGCTTCTGTGCATAAAATTCAGACAGTTATGGATTATAAAGTTCAAAAAACACACTATGTGTCTAGAACAGAGATAAACTGATAGATCTCTTATATCTTTATAGGTAAGTGGTGTTATTGCCGCCTTATTGTTTCTACTTACCGTAGATAAAACATATATAAAGACAGAGTTAAAATACATTAATGCAAGACCATTTATTCTACTAAAAATGCATGCTCTTAGTCAAGATTGGGTTTTTTATTTTTAAAATAATATTCCTTCTTTGCCTTAAGGATCACTCAGGTACCCTGAAGAACAGTCTTCTCCAGGTGGATCAGAACTGTGTTCGTAACTCTTACGATGTCTTCTCTTTGCTTAGGTAAGGCTTTTGATAATATTTTGTGTAGCTATTGTAACTTCTCTAGTGCCTGTGTGGAAGGGATCTTTCCAAATATTAAAAAAACTCAACATTCTGGTGTGGAATGTGCAAAGGTTGTGCCAATTTACTCACGTAGTAAGGAGCTTGGCTGTGTGTATGTGTGTTCTGTGGTCATCACTGGGCTTCTCACCTGTGGATGCTTGAGTGCTCTGAACTAGGACTGACTGTGGAGCTGACCCACAGACATGCCTTGTGAATGTCAAAATCATGGAGCTTCTTTGTTGGAAAGTTTCTGTGGAAAGCCCCTTCTCTGTTTTCAACAGCAGTAAGATTTGTTTAAATACATGAGAAGTATGTCAGGACCCAGTTACTCCAACACAGGTCTGGTCTAAGAAAGTTACAGTGTTTTTTTGCTTTTGGGTGGCTACTTAAATGTCTGTGGTGATAAAAAATGTGAAGTGCTAGTATTTAGTTAAACAAGATGTCCTTTTTCAGATATGCTTTAATTATAATAGTCAAAAAATATTAGTTATGAAAAAGTATAATTGTGGTCCACCAGTGTCAGGTAGGTTGATTTTGAGGAATCTCTGTATTAATCGCATTTTACAAGACAGGTTAATAACTTCAGTTCTGCAGTAAAGGCAGTAGATGTGCTATGAAGGAAACCCTAGAATAGGAAATGTTTAATATGCTGTCAAAAGTCTATTTAAAATACATTTGACTTTTTTAGTCAGTTGTACAAGTTAAATCCATTGTTGACAGTAGGTGTCAGTGTAGCCTCTCTGAAGAGAGAGGAAAGTTAGGTTGCCTATTCAGATGTCCTTATTCAAGCTCTCTTAAAATTTGAATGTGCTGTTTCTTGATTCTGTAAAGCATATTTAAACTGAAGGCTGTTTTCTAAATGTTTGTTTTCTGTGCTTTTAGAGGGAAACAACCAGGGGGAGTGTTAGAAAGCTCTGATAACATTCTGGCACAGTCCATTAGAAGTGAACTCTTGTGCTACCTAACACTAAGTATACCCTGATTACTTTACTCATGAGTGTTTTTCACATTTTGTGTGCACATCTATGTAGCATGAAGCATGTTCCAGAAAAAAACTCAATATTCTACTAGCTGGTCAAGAACTTGACCAGCTGGACCCCTGTCTAGCCCTGTGTAATTGATCTGTAATCCTTCTTCTGAACATGCCTGACTGGTTTTCCTCAAGCTGACAAGAAATGCAGTGTCAGCTGTGATAAAGTTAATCTTGCTGAGCGCTTACCAGTGCTATTTTGAACCCTGACTACTGGAGCTTTTCTTACTTTTGGGGATGTTAAGAGTCCAGGCTCAGTCTCTCACAGTGGCTAGGCATGCTGTTGGGTTTAGTTTCTGTTAAGCTCTGTTTCTGAGCTGAGACATCCTTCTTTTTTATTTTGTCCCAAAAGGAGCAGTGTTTTCCAGCCTCAGAACCAGGCCTGCTGCTGACTGTATTTCAGTGGATTCTGCATACCGTATCAAGGGGTTTACATTGCATTGTTTAGTTCCAGCAGAAGTTAGAAGTTGTAATTTGTGACTCTACCTAGGTGTCATTTTTGTCTGATTTCATTGTAGCTAGGAAGGTTCGTCAGGAACTAAGGCAGAGTCCTCTGTGTAGTTTAGAATCCTTTCTATTCCCTCTCACATTTTCTATACTTCTGCTTACCTTTGATATCAAGCTGAAAAACCTGGTGATGGTGTTTGTTTTAAAATAATCTCTAGTCACTTTTTGTCAGATGTCCTTTTTCTCCTACCAAGCAGTTTGGTTTGCCACCTCCTCTAGGTGCTTGAATAACAAGTCCATGAACTCCTTCCAAAGATAGTTCGTATGAGTGTGTTCCTCTTTGAACAGAAGAGAGAGATGGGCATAATTTGAGTGGTGATTCATTAAACAGGATGTACTTTGGGAGGAAATGAGTTGCTGTTTTCCTTCTTCTGTCCATTGGCTGTAAAGAGAATATTGAGGTGTCCACACCATAAAGATTTGCATCTGGTCACATAAATACCATGCTTTGAAGAGTTTCTCATGATAAGGTATTTGTCGGTAGTAAAAATTCACAAGCTGTACAAGTGGTTTCCTAATGTTTTCACAATAAATGTGAATATGAAGGACAGCTTGTACTGGCTTTATTTAAACTTCTACAAAAGGAAGCAAACCCTGGTGACAGTGGGCTCTGATTCCTAGTTGTCGT
>WEIT01028844.1:15824-28372 GCA_013389985.1 Dryoscopus gambensis
AGATGTGGCAAAGCCACTGATAGCCAAAATGGAGAGAACTGGTTCTAGCTCATCCCCTAACTCTTGACTGCACAGTGAAAACTTCTGTGGTTGATCTCTGTTTCAAAACTGCTTTGGGGGGAAGAAGTGATGTAGTTTTTTTCCTCAGACGTGCACAGCTAAAATTTCTGAAGCTTGTGAATAAACCTTAATGAAAAGTGTATGCTTGGCTCAAATTATGTTGATTAAAAAAATTAATTGGGAATGACAGAGTGTGTAAACAATGTGTAGAAATTTTTTTGTGCAGTGGATTAAAATAGTGCTTGAGTGTTCAGATGCTGAATTACATGGATTTACAAGTTAATTAAGCGGGAGGAAAAGGCTACACATTCAGGCAACTCCTCTTTACACAAAGGAGGTCTCAGCACCTCTGCAGCTCATGACCCTTCTTGTTCTGGGACAGGGAGACGATCCTCCGGCAAACATGGTGCTGCTTGGAAGTTGTTTGTGCCATATGGAAGTGACAAATGTTCTTCCAGCCATTTGCTTTAAAAGGGCTAACTAACAAAAATTCACCACTACTGGATAGCTCAAATTTTGAGGTTTTGATCCCTTGTCATATTTCCGGAAAAGAGGTCATTTAAAGACTTTCTAAACATCATGTTGCTGGTAGTAATAGGTTATACCTATAGTAACATGTTTCACCTTTCACACAGCACTTGGGATGGGCCAAATTCATCTGAGGTCATGTTCTGGACATGTCCCAATAATCAAGTTCTCAGCATTTTTGCAGCACTAATGGGAATAGGTTTATATTTAGTATTCTCTTGGTTTTCTATCCTTTCTTTTCTTAAAGCTTTTAAAAATAGGTATTTATTATTAAGTGGTGTTGGGAAGATGAGATATCACTAAAGAAAGGGCTTAAAATGCTATTTATTAAAATTTTACTTCAATTTATAAATACAAAAATTAATACAGTGTATTCTACAACAGCTTTTTATGTTGCTGTGACATTTAGAGAGCAATTGGCTTGTACCTCTAAGTAGACGAATGCCTGAAATCCTCCCATATTCTGCCTGGAGACAAAAAGTGCTCTAAGAAGTAGTGAAAATCTGCCCTTTTGAAGTTTTGCTTCCTGTCGTTTTTATATACTCCATTCAGAGCTGCCATCTCTATGGCTTAACTGTTCCTTCAGCAGATGGCATGGTATGTTTGTGGTATTTAGCCAGCAAATTAGTGCAGATTGAAAACATTTTGCTTGTGTTTTTGTTTAAAAAAGTGTTCTTTAACAACAAAACCAAAACCAACAACAAAGTCTGATATTGGCACAATTTGAGTGCTGGAATGGGTAAAAAGACCAGCTCCAGGCAGCTGCTTACTATTGTTAGTGTCTAATCTGGCAGAATTTGATTTGAATAATACTTCTGGGTATTAATCTCTCATGGAGGAGGAGTATGCTACAAGTGACAGGCTTCGCTTCAAAGGGTTTGCCATCTGTAATATAACTGTTCGTGTAAAGAAGAGTGCATGTCTTGTCACTGAAGAGGTATTATTTAAGAATACAAATGTTGGGTTGAGTGACCAAGGCTAAAACATGTTGACATGATATAAAATCAGCTTTTTTTTAGCTCTGCTTATTTTAGAAAAGATGTGTTTAAATAGCTATTTTGCTTTTGTTTAAAATCTTCCATCTTTATTAGCAGTTTTATTGAACAGACAGAAGTTGATCTTTGAAACTAGAAATGAAGACAAAATATATGGTCAGTGTAGGACACTGTGGAGCTGAAAAACTTATTAGTGGCTCCTCAGAGTAGTTTCTCTGAGACTACAGAGTCACTGGGATTGCATATTCCAAATGTAGTAACTGCCTTTGTGCAGCTATTTTTAACACATAGAAATTATGCTGAAAGTGAAGCTGTTTTTCATAAGCTCTGAGTAGGGAATAGTAGAGTGCACAAGGGCCTTGTGGGCTTAAGCTGCTCAGTGCTAAGGTACATTGACTTGTCTTCTGTAAACCAGTCCATCTTGAACAATGTCAGTGTGCTGTCTGAGCTCAGCCAGACTTTGCTATTGTATAGTTGCTTTAAGTAGCAGTTCCAAACTTTAGGCTTCCAGCTGTTTAGTGGGGTGAAAAGGAGGGAAAACAGGAAGAAGATGTGCTATCATCACTGTCTGTCTGACTTCAGAGTTGCATAGCATCTGATAAACCCAGAGGTGAGCCATGCAAAGCTGTACTGCCTTTTGAACTTCCCCTGAAGTTCCTCTATTTCCATCTTCATCTTCATGAAAGAAGTGAACCCAGTGGAGCTAGGCAGTAGATGGGACTACATGGAAAGCAGTTGCTTTTTGCTACCCTATTCCTTTTCGCATGCTGGTAGCTGCATAGAGATAAGGGCAAGCAGAAAAGATCTAGTTAGTTAAATTTTAAAATATGCACTGACAGTGAGGTCTCATATTTCTACCTTTTCCCCTTGCTGTCCTTTACTCAGAGAAGGGTCCCAACTCATAACTGACCAAAACCTCCGAATGCAGTTATAGATGTTCATGCAGTGAACAGTCTCATACCACCTTTTTATAGAATGTGAATGCATCAGGAAAGGTGATCACTAATAAATAACCTGATGCTCTTGCAGTGCCTGGCTCTAGCTTTTTCTGTGAAATCTTGGCAATCAAATTGCAGACTTTTGGACTTTAATGTTGATACTGCTGCTGCCATCATCCTCTCCCAGTAGATGCGGAAATATAGACCATCTTAAGTGGGAAATAAGTTGTAGGATTCCTCTTACCTGCTCTTAAATCACAAAGTTCCTCTGCTAAAACATCCGTTTGCTAGTGATATGCATTGGGAGGTTTTTTTTGTGATGGCCAGGTTTGATGTTTCTAAACAGGAAAGCTTTGCACCTGGAAGACTTGGCATTTTGTCCCCAGTAGGCAACCAGGACCGGGCAGACATCCTCCCTTGGCTTTGGACAGGCAAATCCGGGCGGCCTAAGGCCAGGATGAATTAATAGAGGCTGGAATTGGACCTCTAGAGTGCCTCAGTATGCTTAATTAAGCAGTACTGAAATGGATGAACAGTTTAACAAGTGTCATACTTCTTGGCCTGAAAACTTTGTTGGTTGGAATTGTGCTGTGGTGGCTTCCTGAGAAGCAGCAATGGAGATGAAAACTGGGATCTGATTTTTTTCTATTTTGAGAGATTCCTTAGGGATTTTTATTGGTGGCATGAGATTTTTGGACAAATCTGTTCCCAGGCATTTTACTCTGTGGTGCTGAACTGTATGGGAACTGAGGCTATTCAGTCATTAGAACACTCGATTTACAAGCCTGCCTTTTGCCAAAATCTGTAGCAGAGAGTGGCATGGGTCATGGCAAGTTGAAACAGTCCATGCAGCATAAGAACAGTAGGTGGTTTTTTGTATGTTAACTGTTGGGTTAGTAGTCTGCTGCTGCTCTGATCTTCAGTTTTCCTAATATGCCATACAGGATAAGCTACCCCTGCAGTGGCACATTCTTAGCCTAGGTATATTGCTAGCTCTTGGTCAAATTTGGTTTCAAAGCACTTTTGAGAGGAATTACACAAAGCTGTTCAGTACTTCAAAAGTAGCTTTATTCTGCCTTTTTATTTGTTACAGTGTGTAAAAGATGGTGTTAGTAAAGCAATACTGAGAAGTCAGAACCCAGTCCTGCTCCTTTTTCTGGCTCTATGAAATTAATGAAAACCAGCATGTTGTAGAATCGTAGAATAGTTTGGGTTCAGAGGGACCTTTAAAGACCCTCCAGTTCCACCTGCCTGCCATGGCAGACCAGGTTGCTCCAAGCCTCATCCACCCTGGCCTGGAACACTCCCAGGCATGGAGCATCTACTACCATCTTAAGCAACATGTGCCAGTGTTTCACCATCCTCACTGTAGAAAATGTCTTCCTTATCTTTAATCTAAATAACCAAGTGTCACTGAAGGAGCGTCTAAGTAATTTACTGATGGGTACCTGAAAGTTTTTAAGAAGGAGGATTTTGTGAACATTAGGACTGTTTATTTTTGTTTTGTCTTTGTCCTGGATTTGGCCATGAGAATGGTGCTGTGAGTTGCTTTCTCTCTCAGCCTGGGCAAAGATTTTGGTGAATGCAATCATGTCTCTAAAATCCTCAGAACTATTCAACCACACCAGGGAAAGTGAAGGCAGCATTTTGACTGAGAACAAATTAAAGGTATTAAAGATCTTGCCCTGGGGAAAATGCTCCAATAAATTTGCTAATTAAAGCAGGGCAGGGTAGGGAATGTATGGATGTCTAAGAAGCTGCAGAACACTCCTGAGAGTGTTATGACCATCCCTGTCAGGTGGGAGTTTTCACTACTGTAGCTGCAGAATTCTGCTTCTCTTGGAAGAAAACTCAGATTTGAATTTGGGGGTGGCTTCCAGGAGAAAGTGCAGCAAATATGAAGCTTTGAAACGAGTCACCTGAATATTGGCTAGTGTTACACCTCCTTCCTCAACTGCGTAAGCCCGTACTCTGCTGTCACAAACACTTTATCAGTTGTGTGGCCTTCAGTGGAAGAACACAATCAAGTAGAGAGCAACTGGTCTCTTTTTGGGGGGAGCCTGGAACATATTCAGTCTGAATTTGTGCGTCTTTCTTTTCAGTTTTTAAGTGAATCCCAGTTTTAGGCTTGCTCACTGTCTCAGAGTGAGAATTGAAACTTCTATGAAGATTTGTTAGGAAAAGGGTATTGAACTCTACTGGTGTTACTGTCCGCTTGGCAGGAGTTGTCTTCACATGTTTATGCACTTTGGAAATTTGATTTGCATCTAATTTTTTACTAAATACAGTGTCTTGAATATGATTCTGTGTGCCCTGGCAGCAAGGTTTCTGTGATCACAAACTGAGAAAGAACAATAAGAAGCTTCCTTTGCAATTTGCCACATTTGTTTTTTGAATTAAAAAAATCAACTCATAAATCCATCCATTTAACTGGAGTTAAATCTGTGAATTGGGAATAAGAGAACTAGAGACATCTCACATTTTGTCGCTTCATTTCTCAAAAAAATTGAGGCTCTTCTCACTTAAAGGCTCTCCTCTTCCATTCATGCCCTTTGAGTATTGCAGGTGATCTATATCCTAGCTAGCTTCCTTAAATATTCCGTGAACTGGAGGCTGGAACTTGCCCTGCTGCCCATTTGATAGAAGTGTTTTTTTCCTTTTCTTCTCTGTTTCCAAATAGCTCAAAGCATTAACTGTTGCAGTCAACAAATCCACATGGACTTGATTATTTTAAAGCTTAATTTGAGTCTTAAATGTGTACGGCTTACATGTAAGTGATTTACATGTGTAGGATTCAGAACTGTTTGAAAGAATGATGGAAAATTATCTGTGCTGCAACAGCACTGTCTTGTGTGAGTTTCTTACAAGCACTGGCTCTTGCAGAGGTTTAACGTCATAAATGACTAAGACAGACTTGTATTTTATTATTTTTTTACTCCCTACTGTCTTCTCTTGCCCTATATCTGATTTTGACAAATTGTAGGTATAGGTTTCTGAAGAAATTGGAAAGGGAGTATATGTTTATAAGTTAGAGATTTTTTCTTGTGGGAAAGCAGATGTAGCAAGTCATGGTTTAAGGGGCTTATGAAAAAAATGTTATAGCTGGCTGGCGCTCTCTAGAATCTAAATTTGTGGACTGGTATAAAGTAGTGTGCATTACAGTTTCTGAATTTAATAGGAAAATCTTTAATTTTTTTTCTTTAATAATAGGTTTGGGTACTTTACTTACAGGACCCTACACGTCACTTATTGCCAGAAGTGTTCCATTCTATTTTCTAAATCCCATGTAGTAATTCTCAGTTTAAATTTAGTATTGCTGTAAACTAAGGTTGTTCTGGCAAATAAACCAGAGGCATTTATCTCTCTTGTGAGAAGGAGCTGTAGTATGTGACTGCTATAATTAATTGATGTATTTATGGCTAAAAGTTGTGTACATGAGAAATCCAGATGTGTCTGATAGAAGAAAATGGATATTTGGAGTGGATGATAGAACTGCAAAAATCATGTATCAACTGTCTGATAAAGCCGAGACTATTTCGTTAATGTAAATATAAGCATATGTTATTTTAATGTTGGGGGTTAGGATTTTTCCTTTTACTTCTTTCTCTCATGGAATTTTGTCCCATCTGTTGCTAAGAGACAATAATGACCTCTACTTAAGAGAGAGAAAAGATGTAGCCAAGCGGGAGGGGGAGGAGTGCAGCTGGCTGCACTATCGTAGCTGAGGGGCTTTCTCTTGGGAAGGGCAGAGATAGCGTGAGATTTTGGCTGAGGGGTTAGGGGCTGGGCTCGGCTCCTCTCTCTCTCGCTCTTGGGACTGGAGGAGAGACAGCCAGTCTGCAGTCGCTGCCCAGAGGATTTGCTGCCACTGTGGAGCTTTTGTCCTTCCACTGCGTCTCCTACCGTGTGTGAGCCTTTGCTTGTTAGAGCAGCTGTTGAACTGGGACCTTATTAACACCCGATCTGACTGGAAAGGACCCTCACCATCTATTTAGGTGCCACAGGGGAAAACCTGGGAACTTGACTCCCTTCCCATTCCTGAAGGGCGTGTCTCCCCACCTGCCTGCAGCAGCCAGGCCCCACTGCTTTTTGCTGCTGCCTTAGCTTTTTCGCTACACTCTAACCCAGAACACCTGACCCCCGTGGCTCCTGCTGAGGCTGCAGTTTTCTGTTACATTTTGTTTGCCATCCCGGGGGGTGTGCCTGCGTCTGCCATCCCAGCCGCTGCTCTGAGATTTCTGCTGCAGCCCATTTTCGCCATTCAGCCTGCCCGCTATTACCATGGGAGGGAGATGCAACTGAGCTGGCTCCACAGTGCCCCCTGCAGCCGCGGGGGAATCATTGTACCAGCCCTGCCCGGCCGGGAGCCAACAGTGCCCCTGCCGGCTGTGACTGTAACTGCACCAAAGGGGAAAGTGCCTGCAGCCGAAAGACGTCTGTTACCGCGTTTCTGGTTTTGTTTGTTGTTGCTGCCGTTGTCATTTGTTTCCCTTTTTATACACGTATATATATATTAGTAAAGAATTGCTATTCCTTTTCCCATATCTTTGCCTGAAAGCCCCTTAATTTCAAGATTATAATAATTTGGAGGGAAAGAGGTCATATTTTTGTATTCCAAGGGAGGTTCCCACCTTCCTTGACAAACACCTGTCTTTCAAACCAAGATACTTACTAGGCAAACTCTCACTACACTCCAGCTTTCAGTGTTTTAGAGATTGCACACAGGAATGAATTTGCTATACAAACTAGTAAATCACTGGACTAATGCACAACCAAGAGAGACCAGGATACTGCAGCATGTCTTAAAGGAAAGTGCTCCAGCTGAATCTTCAAACATACTGCAGGCTTAAAAAGAGTGAATGTGTTGTTACAGCACATTCCCAAGTTGTAAAGTCATGTTGGACCACTACACTATTCAGTCCTGGGAAATAAGGAAAACTGATTGATGTTGCAAACAGGACAAGAACATTATGGCAAGGAAATCCTGTAATGATGAAGAAGTCCAAAACTTGGTAACTTTTATACCCCCCCGCCCCCCTCCAAGGCAGTACCAAAGTTGGGTTGATTGGTAGAACACTGTATGCTAGAATGGTTTCAAGTCTTACAGCCAAGATAGAAAGTGGGTTGTAGACTTTTTTTTTGGGGGGGTGAGGGTGGTGGTTGCTGGGGAAAGCAATTTGAAGTCAGGCTTGAAAAGCCTTGAGGAAATAACCCAAATAACCTGTATTTCAGGAACTTGGGATCTAGAAAGTGAAGAGGAGAGATGTTGAAATTTTATGTGCTGGGCCTTTGTAGACCAAGTAGGGATGCAGCTTTTGTTGGTCTTAGCTTACAATACATAGATTGTCCTTTTAATGTATCCATCTATCTTCTGAACTGTCAGAGGAAGGGAGAGTGTTTTGTGTCTTCTTTATCTCCCCCATCTCAAAAAGCAGGTGCTATGGGAACGGAAGTAGAACAGCAGCCTTGTGGATCTTCACCTCCAGTCAGTCTTAGGATGCTCAGGAATTTTAATGTCTGCTTTGTTTTCCGGTTGTTTCCCAGGCAGCAACATGGAACTGGCCTGATGTTGGCAATTGCACAGCAGCTCTCAGGGCCCCAAGCAACAGCAGTAAATCTGTCACATTTCAAATCCAATTGCGCTGCTTCTGGCTGACAATGGCTGTGGGCTGCTGCAGACATTGGATGACACCACTGTTGGTTAAACTATCCCTTTAAAAAGTCTTCAGTCTCTGCTGTAACTGACTTGGCTTTCCCACTTGCCTGAGAAAATTTGGTGGCAGACCAGTGGCCTCTTCAAGCCCTCAACTAGCTTTTAAAGTGCTAGGGAAGTGCTAATTTTAATAAAATACATGACAAAATAAAGTCTTGAACAATGTAGGAAGAATCCCATGGTGGGGGATGGCAGATAGGTGATGCCATCTGTTGTTTCATTGTTGGCAGTTACTAAAGCAAGCAGGATTGTGCTCAAAGCACAGCTTGTGCTGACTTGAAACTGTAGCATTGGAGCTGCATTTAGCCTAGAAATGGAAACAAGATGTGGTCAGTTAGGGTTGAAGTTTCTCTCTGTTCATTCTGTATAAGTTTGAATCCTGATTTGTGGCCTCAGCTTGCTGATCTCCATTGGTGCAATCATAATTGCTTCCACCAAAGTCTGCTTGTGCAGAAGTAATAGACAAAATTTCCATGTTGGCATTCTTACAGCTTAGTTTGTATTCCCCTTGTTGGATGACCAAAGATTTCCATGTGGGGAGTTTTTTTTGGCTGAGAAAAAGATTTCTGTTGATAGTTGCTGCTTTTGTGACATGAAGTCCCTAAAATTTAAATCTTGGAAGGTTTAACTTTGGATGTGGTCATGTTACCATATTAAAGTTCTTAGAACAACAGTGGATGTACTGGGATTCAATCAACCAGTATCAGTAATTTTTCTGTCTTGCAGTGTAAATGGCCCTATTTGGCATCAAAATTTAACTGTGCAAGAAATGAGAGAATGATGCTTGGCTTCAGAAATCCATTTCTTATTAAAACCAGATTTTATTGCTGAATTATTTTATATAGCAGTTTTTATATGTTAGGAATATATATTTAGATACTGATTCACCCAATTGAACAAGTATTCCACTGTATGTAATGTTTCGAGAAGTCAGTCTCAGTAGATGTTTGTTCCTTATCCTTTGGGCATGGGTAGGAGAACTTAGTTACTACACAATTTGTAGGTTGTTAATGAGTATTGATCAAATCACTGTGAGGAATTCACATGGCAAATGACCTTTCTAACAATTTCTCCATAACATAAATACTCTTTCAATGAGTAGAACACCTTCTAGGAGGTTTTACTGCCTAAATGGAGTGTTGTGAAAACGTGTCTTTTTCTTAATCACCTAATGGACTAAATTGAGAATGTTCTTCCAGTGTTAAATTAAAGAGGAAGGGGAAATGTCACTCCATAATTACTCTTTACCTAAAAGTTTTAGCTTGGCATTCTTATGTGTAGAAAGAAAACATTCCAGACTTTTGGAAAGAGAGAAGTTGGAAAGTGTGGAAGTAGAAAACTTAGATCCCACTGGATGACGTGACAGCAGAGCTCTGAGTGATGCTCAGGATGGTCAGCAAACCTTCGCTTTGACCTGTGTAACGAACAGCCTCAGGCCAACAGCCTCAGGATGCATTCATGAAGGTGGGAGGTGTAAGAAGTAGTTCCCAGTATGATCAGGGTTTCCAGGAGGTCTCAGTTCTTCATTAGGCGTGTTAAACCAAGCCCATGGGTGATGCAGTACTGTTGGTCTCAGAAGTGTTAACTGCCCCCCCCCACCCCCTCAGCAGCCAGCAGAGCTGTGTTGCTTGATATGGGGTGGGGTACAGCTGCCCCTGACCAGCTGTGCGGCTGCTGGTGCTATGAGCAGTTTGAGAAACTCTAGAGAAACCAAAGAAATCACGTAGATTTTTGTTTTAAATTATGCTGTTATTGGTGTTTACGAGAAGCAACAGTATGAAGGAACTAAAGGCATCTGGTGACTTAAATGTATTAATTTAGAATTATAACATGTAAAAGTCCTAAATCACAAGACCTTGTTTATTAATACTTCTAGCACTGTTTGTTTCCATGTATAGCTCCTCTCTTTTTCTAAGAAATACATTAATTTCTACTCCATGTTAATTTTAAGAAAGATGTTAATGTCTCTCTTAGACCCATTTCTGCCATCTTTTCCCTCTGCCTGTTTTTTTTTCCAATAAACATGATAAATCACTGGTTTTCTCTCTTCACCTTGAAGCCAGGGCTAACAATCAGTAACACATCATCATCATCTTTTCATGCTTCAAATGTGATTCAGTTAAGAAACCCATGTTTTTGCTACAGAAGGGCGCATAGCATAGTGGGAGATACTGAAGAATGTTTCATGTTCTTGGCTGGGGTAGCTGTGCGTTAGCTAAAGGATACTTGCACTTTTTCTAAAGCTGGCCTGTGTTAACAATGCTTGTGTGTATCTATCTTCATGTTAATGCTGATTTAACTTAAATGAGAGATACGTGTAATTATATGCTCTCTCACCTGCAGCCTGATCAGCATCTGTTGAATTGAAAAATTGAAGAGGAGATTTTGATACTTAATTGAATTTAACGACTTGGTGCTTTTCTTCATAAACTATGCAAGTTATCACAGAATGGTTTGGGGTTGTGGGACCTTAAAGCTCATCCAGTTCCAACCCCCTGCCACGGGCAGGGGCACCTTGCACTAGACCAGGTTCCTCCAAGCCCTGTCCAACCTGGCCTTGAACACTTCCAGGGAGGGGGCAGCCACAGCTTCTCTGGGCAACCTGTGCCAGGGCCTCACCACCCTCACAGGGAGGATTTTCTTCCCAATATCCAGTCTAAACCTGCTTTCCTTATGCTTCCTCATTTGATGTTTTGAAATGGAAGCTGACAGTCTTGAGTTTGCATTCCTGCTGCTGGTTTTGAGCTGTTTGCACATGTGGGGAACCTTTATCACAGCTTTAACTTCTTCTTGCAGGCTCCACAGAGCTCAGTGTGCAATTAAACAGACTCAGGTAACTGTTCAGAAAATAGGAAGGGAGATTGAAGAAAAGCTGAGATGTACATCTACAAGGAATGAACTGGTATGTTTGATTTATTAAAACCTTGTTTTATGGGCTTGCTGAAGCATCTGACTGGTATCTTAACCGTAACTTTGGGGTTTTTTTAACATGAGAACTTTAAATCTTTCTTTACACCTGTGATTTCAAATGGAAACTCATCTGAGAGCTGTGTAATGTCATGAATTTGAGTTGTGTGTGTTACTCAGATGGATTAATAAATTGGTTATCCTATTTTGTACAATCATGCTATCAAAGCATAAACATTGCCCAGTGCACGAAAGAGGTCTTTCAGGAAAAACAAACTTTTAATGATTTATATGAAACTTGACAGGAACCTGTGGTGGATTTAGAGTGAGGTGAGTCTGTATCTTCTTGCACCCTGACTCCCTTTGGATGAACAGAATTCTTGCGAATGCTGTCACTCAAGTGACATGATCATTTTAAGCAGAAATTATACTAGATCTTACAGTGGCCTTTGACAGTTTGTTTTGCCTGCTCTCCTCCCTTCTCCAGAGAAGTCTGTGGGCATTAGTTTCTGCTTTCTGTTCAGGAAGGCTGATCTTCATTCAAAGCAATGAGTTGACAGAACAGGAGTGGTTTGTGGTGACTTCATTATGTTGGTACTCACTGGTGTGTGTCTGGTACCTTGTATAGGGAAGGGCACATTTGCAGTGTGAAGTTAATTTATTGCTGGAAAGCAGATTCTGGGTTGAGAGTACTCAGCTAAGTTCCAAAAGTGTCAAACTAGTTCAAGGATTTGACAAAATGGAAAAAAATGGGAGCTTGTTTACCTGGTGTAATTGCAGGAGTTACATTGTAGATGAAGAGGTGAAGAAGTCACTTTCCATAAGGGCAATATAAAATCTCCTGTGAGTGATTCCAACCCAGAGCTTCTTTGCCTTCTGCTGGTATCTTGACTTTTTAACCATCATCTTTTCAGTTACGGATATCCTTGTCGCTCCTTGCAAAGGCTTTACATTTTTAAATATCTGAGAGCAAAACTATATCATACAATCCTGGTATGTTTTTGTTTGGAAGGAACCTTAAAGATCATCCAGTTCCAACCCCCTGCCATAGGCAGGGATACCTTCCATTAGACTAGGCTGCTCCAAGCCCGGTCCAACCTGGCCTTGAACACTTCCAGGCATGGGACAGCCACAGCTTCTCTGGGCAACCTGTGCCAGGGCCCTCTCACCCTCATAGCTGTTGCAGTCCACTGTGGCTCCGCAACCTTTTGGAGACAGTTACGTCCGTGGGGAAGAATAGAAACGGATCTCTGCTGATGTTTTTTCCATAGAGATGTTTTATTTTTCAACCCAGCCTTTGCTAGGCTGAGAGCAAAGACCAAAGACTCCTGGGAAGACCCCAGAGTAAAACCCAAATCCCAGGGGCGGGGGAAACATTTGGGACCAATAGGGACACAGAACCTGGGC
>WEIT01028848.1:11881-22107 GCA_013389985.1 Dryoscopus gambensis
TACTCAGGAGCTGATATTTCTTGAGAAATTTAATTTTAATGTTTCTTGTTATTAAGGCTTCAGCTGATTAAGTAAATTAAATGGCCAAAATTCTTAGAAACTAGTGGTAGATTTAGTACAGAGTACCGTCCTTCATTTTCTACTAGATGCTTTATTTTGCACACTCCTCTTTTTGATAAGGATCCTGAAGGAAAAAGAAGAATTTAAAAAAATATACCTTCAACTTTCATTGTCAGATTAAAAATGTAGTTCTGCATCCTAAAGGCTTTACAAACTGGCTTCTTTGGTTTTTAGTCTTCGTGATGGTTAGGAAAGAAATAAACACATTCAAGAGCTGGAAAATATCACTGATATACAATCTATTTTCAAAAGGAAGAATACATCTCAATCCTAGACATAAAAATAGTTTTGCTAAAGTAGTGTCTTTAAGTAAAAGTGGTTAAGCTCAAACCACCACAGTTTAAGGAAAAATATTTTCTTTTGAATTCTTTTTTGCTGTATTATGCACAGGGAGTTGCAATGAACTGTTCTTGACACTAAAGAGAAGATGATCAGTAAAATGTTCTGCACGTCTTCCAGATGCTGGCAATAACAGCACAAAGCAATAAATACACTGTGCATATTGACGTGATCTTTGTGAATACCTGGCAAGTGTGGAGCATACTTGAGGTGAAGTCTCTACTCCACCGTTCTTCCAACCACAAAGAAAGCAGAGGTTGAGATAAAGAAACAGAAATCCAAATGGTAATCCTGCAGCTAAGAGAGACAGGATACTGTTGAGCTGAGTGATCCCTGGGATCTGAGACAAAGTTAAACTGGTTTTACTTATCCACATGCAATGTTTTGTATACTGATTGTGCCTTCAAAGCACCTGTGCCTGGCTTTCAAAGGTGGTACTTACACAGTCATCTATGAAGCACTTCTGCTGAATGCAAGTGACACTCAGAGTTCCACCTAATCCTCAACTACATGAAAGAGCAAGTTAGATTTGACTTTAATCCTCATTATTGTACATGATCAACTGCCTGAATTTAAGATTTACAACTATATTTATGTATAACTAAGTTTATGTGCCTCTTACTTGAATAAGCATTGGTGAACGGTGTGCTAGTTAGACACAGAACACTGATTTCTTTCCACATTAAACAATTTGATGATATCAAATGAGCCTCTTCATTTCTGAGTTGCTTTCTCCCACAGCTTGATCAAGCTGCAGTGACAATCAGGCTGGAATTCTGCTAAGGCTTTGCAATTGATAACACAGGTCTCTATAGCTTTGGCAGAATGCTTTACCAAGCATTTTCTCCAAAAAGGAAAGCTATGACTCTCCTTACTTGGCAGTTGAATTATTAAGCTCCTGCTTTAAAAACTTTCGGTCAAGTGAAGAGGAAATTTATGAACAATGAAAACCGAAAGAGCTCTCAGGTTAAAAGAAAAAGAAACAAAAACCTACAGTGTTTAAACAAGAAAAGAAAGGGATTCAGAAGCTCTGAAGAGATTTCTCACCATTTAAAATTATTCTTGAAGGAACAATATTAATGTCAAGAAAACTTGTCATAATTTCTTCTAGATACTTCAGTCACTTTCTTTGATTTTAAGGCCTAAAAGACCTCTCTTTTCTGCTGTGCCACACAGATGAATAAAGATTAAAAAACCAAGCCACATTTTTGGATTACCCAAAGCACATGCTTTGCAAGAGTTCCAAGTGCTGTGTTCTGGTTCTAGTACACAACAGGAAATTAAAGCAGAAATACCCACCAAAAATAAGAAAGTATTAAGAAATGTACTGTCAAGACAAAAACACTTGAAACATGAACCTGTCATTTTATGCTTGACAATAGCAAAATGAGAGCTCAAGGTGAAGAGAAAAACACTATGTTGACAAAAATATCTTTGCTTCATCTCTTGTATTAAAATGCTCTTCAAGTTTTACTGAACTAAGAAAAATTTAGAAAACAGTCCATTCTTTCAATAGCATCACACATCTGATAAGCTGCTGCAGAGGCCAGAGAACCTAAAATACTCTTATTCCAGAAGGCAGAGCAGCAGCCAGAAGGACTCAGTGGTACTTGGGCAGAAGGGAACAACACAGAACACATAGATAGACCTGTGTCTAGAGAGCCTGAGTACAAATGAACCTTCTTGGTCTTCTGGAACAGGTAGCCAGGGTATGACGTAGCTCCCTGATGGGGTGAAGCCCCATGCCACAGCTCATAGAAGAGCTCAGCCAGGCGCTCTACCCCGGCCCTTGAACCTCCCTTCCACGGTCTTCAGAATCTTCATACACACATTTTTAGCGTCTCCTTGCTGTCCACAGGTTATACTTATTTTTAGAGTTGTGCCTGTCTGGCCAGGTCAGCAGCGCTTACAAATAAGGAAACATATTCTGTGCTGGAAGAGCAACAGAGTATTTGTGCTCCAGTAAGACAAACAGCCAGGCTCTGCATTAAATCACCCAGGTGTCCATCACTCTAAAATGTGAGCACAGTTTCTAAATAATTGTATAGAAAAACTGTTATGCATAATTAAATATAATTTCAATCCCATCAGATCCTCATATAATTCTCCTTAGGATTAGTTTTAGACTTCTAAAAACATTAGATTAAGCACAGATAGAGAAAAGGCATTAATTAGCTCCATTTGTTCATTTTATGAAGCTCTACAGTGCAGCATTTTGCAAAAATTAGATACAATGAAAGATGTTGAAATGAATGAATTGGTATATTAAAGGTATTCCCATTGCTACCAACATACTTTTAACCAAAATGGAATGCAATCCTAAACTAAAAGCAGCCATCAGGAAAAAAACTCACACATTGTAACAAGCCCTCGTTTAAATTTCTGTTATTTTCCTTCTTCCCTTTCACACATTTATTTGTTCACCTATCAAATTCATGGAAACAGAAGCATTTTAGGATAAATCACATAGACTTAGGTGCTGAGAAATACTTAAGAGAAAATCTGTCCCAAATCTGCGGCTTCAAAAAAGTTCATTAAGAATCTGGACATCTGAATACGATGGTATATATTATGTTACATTTCTTAATTAATAATATTCTATATGAATTTGTTATTAATGTGGTAGTCTTGTATCATACACCAGAATGGGCATTATAGCTCTGAAGTCTATCTGAGACCTCCTTTGCCTCATCAGGGTTAGTGGGAAGTAGCTGACCAGCTGAAATTGATATTGAATTGTCCCACTCTATTATACACAGGGTAAATTGTTTTCACATTCTGATCTTTTGGAAGGGGCAAAACCTTTTCTCACAATACTGCATGCACACAGCAATGTGAGGAAAGAAAACCATGGTGCTCTCCATTGAACATAATTAATGCATATTTAATATGGAAGTTACTATGTGGTAACTTCCAATTACTTCAATTACTAAATCAATTACCAAAGACAATCAATTACTAAAAACACACATTAATTTCTGTCCCTTTCCACGTGTTTATTAAATAACATCCTTTCAGAATTTGTGTTTCTATTAGTGCTTCTCAGTTTGAAAATCAGAACCATTCTTGGGAACACGTTGACTTCTGTAATGGTTTTCAGTCATTTCCTGAAAGGTGGGTAGTGGCAGATGCTACTGCAGAGTGCTTTTCTGTTGTCTCTTAACTTACTCACTTGCATGCATTTATGTGTCCTGAATCATCATGCAGTGGCATTGCAATTATGAAGGACTAAGATTCCACTGTATGTAGGCTCCCATTAATTAGTTCCCTTGTTTATATGATTTCCTCGTTAACGTTGCAGAAGGCTCTAAAGTACCACAGTCTTATTAGGCAATGTTAAAAGTGTACATAGAAGCCATCTCTTAATATAATATCACAAATCAAATCAGTAGCACCACTAAGCATTTGCAAATATGCGTTCAGTTGTAGATGCATCGTGAGGCATTTCTGACTCACTTCCGTCATCTTCCATAAACATTCAAATGAACACATTTATTTTGACACAAATATGCGTTGAAAAATACAAAAAGTGATGTGAGTAAGGATATGGCCATGCAACTGCACAAGGCATTATGTTAGATGTCTTTGTGTGTAGTTTGAAAGCTTTTTGTAGGATTATGGTCCATCAGAATACAGTACAGAAAAAAAAATAATATGCAATTTGCTCTTCAATATATTACTGAAATTCAGACAGTTCAGAGATAATTGATTTGTATTAAAGACAAAAAAAACCACAAAAGCATAGATTGAAAGTAGTAGTAGAGAGGTGCTTTATGACTCAAATTCAGTTGTAGTGGAAACTTTAGATAGGCAAACTATAATTTGCTAAGTCAGTTTGCACTGTGATCCGTATACTAGGATATGGCAGCTAATAATAATTTCAAACATTTCTTTCAATAATGTCCGGTTTTATTTAATATACAAGCTTGTCCTTTTATGTCATACTGTCGTCACATTTCAGATATGACCATTCTATTTAAAATAGCTTACTAAATATATTTTTAGAAATTACAGACAAGTATTAGCTGTTACTGTTCCTTTAAAATGTGTATACTTATTTTTAGGTTGATAAATTTAAAATTAAGAAGACATGCATTTCCCATCAAAACGATTTACAACAATTTTATGAGTTGTTTAGATTAATTAATCCTGTGAATCTTTCATTGATTGTGTAGTAAATGTGCGCTGCATATTGGGGGCATTTAATTTAACTCCATTTTGCTCTGTTTTTTCAAACTAATCCAGTATCACCTAACATGAAGCTGATAATATTTTTGTTCAGTAATTACTATCAAATGAAAATCAAATAAGATGCAAGCTTAGACCTTTGTGTTGCAAAATATGTCAACATCCCTTTGAATTTAGGCATGGAGGGTTTTTTTTGTGTTAAAATCGTTATAGATGTTCACATGATTAAATCTAAGCAGGCCACCAAGTGGTAAACTGGATCGGGGCCCAAATATTTAAAGAAAAATCAATCTTTTGAAAGCCACCAAGAAATCCAAGTAGAGAAAGCTCCTGCTCTCACTTACCAAGATTTAGGAGAACAGTCAAAAATGATTAACTGGAATCAATTTGCACATATTGTATGCACTGTATTTAGATCACACAAATTACTTCATATTAGCAAATCAATACTTCCATTCATTGCAAGCTCCAAGATTGAGTATCCCTTGCAACTCTGAAAAGACCATAGAGCATTTTTAGCCATTAATAATTCATATAAGGATAAAGGCATTCTCTAGGCATATAGACTAAAATAGATACTCACAAATATACCTTTGATTAATATAAAAGCTAACCTAAAGAGCATGGGGGAACTTGTTTTGCAAACAGCCAAAGAAAAACTGCAGTACTGTACTTGCAGATTCCTATTCTGTTACTGAGCTATTCAGTATTTTCCCTCATAGCAATCCCATCCCATCGTAAGCAGTGACTGTTATAAATACACTAGATGAGCAAAATTTGCTTATTTGGAAATGACCACCTGAGCTACACAAAAAAATTTTAAAACCCCAAAGCTACCTGTTTTTTAGGCAAATAATCCAGCTGGAATAAGATAGCAACAATTCCTGACATAAAAATACATCCAAATGGGGCATATAATGTAATGACCAGTTGGCTGCAATGAAAATTGGAAAATACAGGTTTTTGAACAGAATGCTCTCAGTGAGAATATGGCCCTCAGCACTAATATAGGTAGGTGCTAACTCATTCTGTTTGCTGGCAGAATTGTTCGCAGCTGAAAAGTCTGAGAGTGTATTACCAGAGAGCTGAGGTAACAAACCCGCAGAGAGCTAAAGCAAATGCCAGCGCATTCAGGTCTCTTCCTGTGTGGCTATCCAGCTTGCAGCACAGACCCCTCTCATATCTCACCTCCTGAGTGTATAGGGCAAGTCAATTCATCTTTTTTTTTCCCCCCTCCCACTTCCATATCTTTCCCACTCAGCGTAAAAGCTCTGCAGAGCAATGCAGGCATGATTTCAGCTGGGACTTCTAGATGCTTCTGTAATATGAGCACCAGCAATAAATCGGGAGAGGATAATAGAAGTGTCAAGCAAGTCCTAAGTGCAGCAGCAGAGCTGTAATGTACTGTACGACACCCTACATCTAACACCATTCTTCAAGGTCTTTGCACAGTATGGTTTATTCCACTACAATAATAAATGCATCCATGATGCATCTCCAAGTATTACCCAGCGTTAAAAATGAATCACAGTAATGTTACCTTCACTTCTCTCCAACAAGAAGATAATACTTTTTTGGATGTGATACCACTCTGTATAGTTTTTGACAAACTGGAAATACTTTAGTGAAATAAGGCTGTGCAGGGAGCACATGATTCATTTTGAGGCAGCAGCAGACACTGCTGAAATAAGTGTGGCACTTCAATTCATATCTGTCTAGTTATGCTTGTTTATATTGCTATTCCTAACGGTTCTAGATTCCAGCAGATACTTTGCAGCTCCTCCCATTCACCATGATCAATCATTTCTAAGAGGTTCCTGAGATGCTGCAAACTAAGCAGGAAACACCAGCAAGTGTGTGTATCCTTAGCATATAGAAAGATTGGAGAGTAATCAATGTGTAATTTTTAATTCTCCATTAAGCTAGTGGTACTTTTTCAAAATTTGAGATACTGCTGATTCTTCTGTTTCTCTCACAAATCAGTAAACCTGGTTACTGCTAATCCTGTGAATGATACTGTGAAGAGCACAAGTGAATCAGTAATATTTTCTATTCATGCTCTTGTTTTTTACCATGTGTTTGCTCAACCCACACTACTCTTCATTCTATTTCAGCAGTTTTGGCTGATATAATGTTTCATGCTTTTGTAAATTTATCTAAGTATAAAATGTTTTCCTAAAACCTCAATAAGTTATGCTATGTAGCTGTTTCAGTGTTATCTACTAATTTAGCAATGTTCAGAAACCACACATTTATCAGTCTCAGTGTCCTCTTTATAAATCAGTGCCAACAGACCTTGCAGTGAATGGCATGTTTTGTGTCTGAATACCCTGTAGTTTTACCAGTATTTTCTATATCTTCCCAAGAAAATTTGGTGTGTTCCCTTAGTTTCCACTACTCTACAAAAACATCTTTCTCTTCCATACTACTGATCACATCTATTAATCCTCTTGGCAGAAGACTTTCTTTTTTCTATTGCTCATAATTTTTGAAGGCTAATATATGATTTTTCTGAGCCTGATTCTTCGTTAGCTTTTGATCATTCTAATTGCCTTATTATAATCTTCTCTCCTACAGTGATAAAGGCTTTTAATGTTTCATGTGCTAGGAACGAAAGGGGAAAAAACGTGAGCAAAAATCTCTTTTTGTTCCTGGAATATTACCACCTCCACAGTTCATAACTATTAGGGGGAAGAATTCATTTTGGCCCTTTGTTGTGCTGAAGTTTCATCCTGTCAGTGGCCCCACTGTCTCTTTGTGATTTTGTTCACTTCAGCAGCAAAATGAATTGATCATTGCTGCTCGTTTTGCCACCTATTCCGCATGCTACTTTAACATGCCAGAATAATGATTTGGACTCACTTCTTTAATTTCTCTATTAACTGTACATCTCATGCCTTTTTTAAATATAGCCTCTTGTATAATAAAAACAGCGTATCATCATTACATTTGCCCAGGACCTGAATTTTATAATCTCAGTTTTAACATCCTTTTCTTCATTGCAAGGAGACGCTTTACAAAGTGGAGATTTAAAAACATGACTGAACTTGTGTAGATTTATCCACCATTTTGAGTTCTGTCCTTTGAGAAGTTAGAAATGGCTCCAAATAATACAGTCTCTACCACCCTCCAAGTTATGCTGCCTTTGAATTTCAGACTTCAGAAGCATACACCAGAAGCTTACAACCAATACTACCACCAAATTCCTCATTAAAAAACTATTCAAAAGCATATCAAGTTAATCTTGCAATTTTTTAATCTCTTTTTTTTTGTCAGTCAACCAAAACTGCTCACAGAAACATGCTGGCTTCAACAAATATTTTCTCCAGAAGGATTCCTCAGGTTCATAGTGGAAATAGTGCTCAAAACAAAAGGCAAAGTAAAAAAGAAGAGAGACAAATAAAACCACTTCTGCCCAGATATAGTCCAAATCCATTAATTCCCAGGAGATTATCCTAGTTTAAATTAGAGAAATAGTCTGCCAATTGTCCTGTGAATATTTACTTTTAATAACTAATTCCAGCAGTAGGAGGAAGAACAAGATAACAGCACTGGCTTTACAGCACTGCAGCAGAAGTCTTCAGTGCTTGGCAGGAAACCTGGGTTCCAGTTATCCTTTTTTGTTTGCAGCCTAGAGCATGTTTTAAAAAGTAATTGGGACAGTTCTTCCATACTGACTGTTGCTGAAGTTTTCCAAGAAACAGTCCCTGAAGAAGGGACATGACTCCGGGTCTTTTGAATCCCAAGATATGGAAGATATCTTCTGGCTATTGGCCTCTGTCACCCCTTTGTCAAGCTCCTATTTTGGAAAAATGTTCAGCTGTATAGAAGTGAATGTTTCATTTGGACAAGAGAGACCCAAGTGCTACATGGTCTGGTGGCTACAGCATCTGCCCAGGAGACTTGTATTCAATTATCAGTTTCAGGAAAAAGAGCAAGAAAAAAGGATTTAAAACCTTTCTTCAATATTTGAGGCGCAGCAACTGTCTTAGAGAATTAGTGAGCTACTGAGTACAGTGGCATAACAAGGCTATGCTGTTCTGGAGAAAAGGAAGGTCTACTAACAAGGTCTACTTCCAAAAATTGTAATCTCACGGTTTTTCTTCTAGAAAAAATAGTGAACACACTTAGAAGGTTTTTTTTTTTTTAATTTGTGTAAATTTTTCAGTCACATTATTATGCTCAGTCTAAAAATTTTAGGGCATTTTGAAATTTTGTCATAGTATTCTTATTTTAATTCTTGCTTCATCTTTGTTTCATCATTGACAAAGAAACAGCTTTCTTTACATATAATTGTAAAATAATAAATTATTATTATTATGAGCCAAAGGAAAGTAAATGCACATCGAACTTGGCAGCCTAAATACAATAATCGCATTGTTCTCACTAAAATTATTTTGCAGGTCTATTTAATTAAATAGTAAAGACCTGTATGAACACTTTTAAACTGGCCTGCAACAAATTTCTTGTGATTTAGCTTAAATCAGTAAGAAATCTACTTAAGGTAAATCAATATAAGCCTTTTGTAAAGCCATTTAGGTTTATATGAGGGCTTCAGGATTGTAACTAAATTGATTAATTTAAATGTGAGTTCAGTTAAACAGATGCTGCTTTTGTATGGAGAGAAGCCCTAAAGGTGTGATATAGTGTCTTGTCTGCACTGACTCCATACCAATTTTTGTGCTTTATTAGAATTTTAATCTTGTCAATGTTATGGCCTTCTTCTGAAAGGGTAAAACACCAAACTTATTAATACATTCTGTGATCTATCCCTTGGTCAAAAACAATTGCCTGTTGGTAACCCCTTAACTACCTCTGGTCAGATCCCAAAAGAAACTTTACTGATAATAAACTGTAATGATTAAGGTGGCAACCAAATTGCTTAGTCACCTTACCCCTTAGGATAATGAGCAAGCACATTGTTCAAAGAATGGTTTTCTTCAAGGCTACAAGTAAAACATAAACACCCTGACTCTTAATAGTAGGCCTAGTGACAGCTCTGAGTACCCCTGGTCACAATTAGGTGTTCTCTAGGGTGGGCCATTAGAGCTGTGATGGGATTACAAACCAGAAGCTGTTCATACTTACAGAGAATCACACCTGTTGCATTCAGCAGGACACAACACAAAAATGGAGATATAAATGGCAGTCTTAAGATATTGTGGGGTAATCAGAATGGTGATGGACCTCAGGTAGTCCAGGTAGCCAACAAACTGTTTCATACATCTAATTACACTTTCTTTTAGTGTTCAGTCCCCCCAAAACCAGAGAATAGTGTGTTATGACCTACCTACTAATCAATAGAACAGTGGGGTTGTTCTGGTGCCAAAGATTCTGGATTCTAGTTACCCCTAATTTTTCTTACTGGATTGTTCTCTAGCTTGACATTTTCCCAGCACAAAGGGGAATCACTGTTTTGTAATTTTACAAGATATGAGGTATGACATTAAAAGCTTAAAAAATAACAACCTCTGCAAAGAAAGCCTAGCTACTAGTGCATTTCTGGGGAGTTTCCTTGCTTCACTTCTCATGCGTATGTGGAGGGGTTTAGGATTCTCAGTGAAAGTAATACAGTAGCA
>WEIT01028853.1:278-38242 GCA_013389985.1 Dryoscopus gambensis
AGAAATATCAAAGGAGTTGGTAAAGAGCCAGTTAAAAAATTTTGCCCATTCTTCCTGAGTAAGAATCATGCTTTGCTCATTTTTTTCTGCGAGGGCTTCTTTAATTTCTAGGTATATTTCCCGCTGTGGTTGAGACAGCCACGACTCCCAAGAAACATTCATATTTGAAGGATTTTCCTCACAAAAATCCTGGGTTCGTCTGCTGTGGATCTTGATTCCTTCTTCTACTCAGGGTCACTGTCTCCAGGGGTATCTGCATCCGAGTCACGGCACCATTTGTTGCTGACCGGTTCTGCAATCTTCCTGGGGACAGCTTCACCTGTAGAAGAAATTAGGAAAGGCTCATCTTTTGTAGATATTTCAGCAGATCTTTATTTGGCGTCCACATGGTAAGGGATCAGGACACAGACTGAGCAATCATCCCAGAACCCAGAGTACCCTGGGCCCGGGGAGCATCCTCAGGCCAAGAGCAGCCCACAATCAGAGTACATGTGACCGGGGCAGATGCAGGGGCAGGGAAAACCCTGTGCCCAGATCACACATCCACCTGAGGGCCCCCTCCCCCCAGGGGAATGGGGGGAAGACCCCTCAAAAAATTTTAAGTTAAGGCTTGCTAGTGTAAGTAAATAATGTAAGTCTTGTGAGCTGTAACAATCCCTTTCAGACATGGTGTTGTGACATGTGAGTTGACCTGGCAGATTGTTCTTTTAGTTTATTTGCATTTATCATTCATAACTTCTACCTGTTTTGATGTTTGAATCCTTTAAAATGTGCCTTGGCCTTTCAGCTTCCTTAAGTTCCATCACACAACTTTCACAGTTGTACTGCTGTGATAGCTGCAAGGTAAGAACAGATTTGCTCTTCAGAGGAGGGGTCTTTAATAATACGGACTAAAACTGCAGCAGAGTACTTCTGTAGCTGCACACAAGTTTAAAAGAGTGAAGAATCATTTATGTTCTTTCATACAGTATTTGATAATTTTCTGTCACTGGAATTAATTGAGGATTAGTGGTGAACAGTGGGATTGCAAATCAGAAAGGTCAGAAATAAGGACAGAAAGTGAATTGTTCTGAATACATTTGTTCATAATGGTGATCCTAAAAGAGGTGAGCATGAAAGAAGTGAATGAAGGAACAGCTAAAGCAACTTCGAAATTAATTTCTGAATAACTTTTCAGTTACACCTTTTTTTTTTCCAGTGCAGTGTTGAATTATTGTTTAGAAAATAGAATAAGCTCCCCTTACTGAAAATAGACAATATACCAGAAATGTTAAAGAAACTGCATTTTTTTCAGAATAGAATTTATTATCTGCTGTTTTTAATCATAGAATTGAAGCTTCTAAGTAACTACGAAATCATAAAAGCTCCTGTTTTATCAACTTACCTATGTTAAAATGATCTGATTAAAATGTCTCACTTCTAGACTACTAGAACTTTCCTGACATTTTTATATGCATTATTTCTCAGGTAAAGTCACTGAAAAAGTTCATCCTACAATGGAAACAGATGTGCAACCAGGATTTTTGTAGGGGACTTTTGTTCCTCAATAACAGTGATTGCGTTTGCTTTATTCTCTGTTCTGGCACTGGTACAGCGTATGATTCATTTTTGTCTCATGCTAGCTGTAGCAAGGAAACCACACACATATTACAGTGTAACAAGGCTGGAGAAGTACGTTTCAGACTGAATATGAAACAATCATCAAGAATATTTATTCATTCTGTCGAAGTTTCACCCTGCATTATAAAGCGGACTTGCAGGAAAAAAAAATTTCTTGCACAGATGCATTTCACATTTGCTGTAGGCACTTCCATGCTGCCTGAAGAATGGAGCTGGTGGTAACACTCCACTCTTGAAACCTTAAATACTTTCAGGGTTTGTTTATTCTGGCTGTTTCTTCCTCCCCACCCGCCCTGAGAAAACATACCACATTTTTAAGATTCATTTAAATGGCCAAAAAGATCTGGGTTCAGACTAGAGCGTAGGAACTATACCTGTGTAATAATCCTTGCAGCTGAGGGGGAGAAAGCTGTGATATTCAGACTTTCTAAAGAACAGCTGGCATCATGTCCAGGTATTTTGTACTGATCTGGTCTTGCTGGGAGATAGCAAATACGAATACAGGTTTGTCCAGATCACAGTGCACTGAGTTGGAACGGGATATAAACTACAGTTAACTCAGTAATGTTTGACAGTGTCACCAGGTTATCTAGAGACAGATGTGGCCCTTCGTAAATATGAAACTTGAAGCTCTTTGTGTTGGTTTTCGTTTAAATGTCAACATCATCTCTGGTGTGTCTGGTGTCTCTGTCAGACACTCCGCTTTCTCCCAAAGATGATTTTCATTAACGAACAGACTCATGTCAGGGCCGTGGAAGCTAAGTATTATTGTCTTTGGGTGTTCAGTGCAGGCTTATAAAATCCGTGTTATGAATCTGTTTCAGAATGCTGTCCTCAGTGAGGGTTCTTCTGTTTCATCTGGCACTTGCTGGATGTCAGGTAGATGCTCTGACTAAAATGAGGAGCCTTTTACTATAAACGTATGGGGTGCTGAGAGTAAGGCATGAAGATGGTTGCAGGGGTCCTTTTGCTTACAGACTTGAGTGTGAGGATCTATGACATCAACTGTCACACTTGTGAATGTGCCTTCATGTTTTTGTGTAGCTTGCTGAGAGTGAATGCTACATTTCTGAGTTAAAATCCAGAATGTTACTGGTGTCGGATTGGTTCAAAGGTGAGCCCTGGTCACTGTAAAAAAAAAAAAAAAAAAAAAGGTGCGAATAGGAGAGACTATTGAGTTATTTTTAGATATCTTTTTGGTATTATTGTTCATTCCCCAGGCAGCCAGTGTGAGGTATTCTGCCACCACCACGGACCAGTGGCTGCAGGCAGTTTCAGCAATCCCTTAGTCTTCAGCAATCTGCAGGAGTGTACAAACTGTTAGCTTTGGCTCTGGTTTCTGCTTTTAGAATAATTCGAATGTTTCTTACTGGAGGCATCTGGTTTGTTTTTGGAAGGTGGAAAAGGCGGCAGATGCACTGCCGTCTGCCCTCGTTCTGTCTGCGTCAGGCGGTGTGGCCCGAAGGGACAAGGTGTGCCAGGCGGGGCTGGTGCTCCCTCCCGCCAGCCCGGCCGGGAGGACGCGTACGGGGCAGGGCTGCGCCTCTGCCTCGCCGGCTCTCCGGCCGCCGCTGACCTCTTCGGCTCTTCTTGCCACTGCTTTGTTCCCTTCCTGGCTCTGCTTGACAGAGAGAATTTACCTGAAGCCTGCAAAGCGGGCCAGTCACATGGACAGACTGTGCCAGATACAGCTGTAATCTCGGGCTGAAAAATTGAATTTGTCCTCCCCCTGTTCCTGCACTTTTGCATTCGTTTTCCGATTCAGGAATGCAAGCTCTGAGTTACACAGCACAATGGAGAGTTAATGTAACTATTTCTAAAGCGTCTGCTGGCAGGAAAACTCTGACGTCAGCAAAGTTAGGGTGAGGTTTTGCTTTGCGCACATTCAGTCGCTCTGGTCTGGAATAATGGCATGCTGGAATGGAAACAGTGTTTGGTGGGTGTCACTGGGAGTCGTCCTTGGAGCCTGCTACTCGCTGTATATCTTTTGTGGGTAGAAAATGTACTTGATAAACTCTGTTTTGTCCCATTTGTTTATTACAGGCATTTCAGAATATTCCATAAATATTTGTGCCTGACACTATTGGCTGGCAGGATATTGCTTTTAGCTCTTTAAACTGCGATTACAGTAACAGTTCTTTGCTGGTGTTGCAAGTGAAGATATTTTTTAGAGGCAAACTAAATCTTGCTCAAGGACTTTCCCCTCCCCCCTCCTCCCCCAGTGTTAACACTAGGTTTAGATAAGCAAAAAGAAAATAAATCAGTAATCATCTATTGCAATTTGAAATTCTTAATGGTTAACTTGCAAGTAGCAAGCAAGCAAGGACTCAAAGACACTGTGAATTTATAATCCACCAGAGAAACTGGTATTTTATTTTCAGATGAACTGAGATTTGACTTCTGTTATTGCCGATTAAACAAATACCTTTGACTTGAAAATAAATAAGAAAGCCTGTGTGTTATATTCAGTTTAAGGTACTTGTTTCATCTAAGGTTTATCTGGATGCAAACAGCTCAGGAAGGCTATATTTAAGGCAATCAGAGCAGAACTGTGGATGTCACTGTGACAGGATTCAGAGTCAAGCTGTAGGATTACAGCTGATTTTAAAAATAAACAAGAAGCTTTTGTAATATTTGCAAATAGTTTACACTGCTTTTTAAAGGAAAAAAATAACCTCAGCCTTTGAGGGTTGTATCTCAAATTTAGGCTAACAAGTAGTCATGGCTAGAGGCAGCACCCTCTGTACTAACTCAGTTTACCAATTCTGATGTTTCTGTGGTCTAGGAAGCTTTTAAATCTGACTTGAGGTGTTGGGGTTTTTTTAAATTTTACTAAAAAGGGTACAGTTGAAGGCACATTACCCGTGTTACTATTTAAAAACCACGAAGTATGGTTTTACCTCAGAACCTGAAGTAATACAGCTTTGTTTGGAGACTCTAATTAGGAAGTGTTTAGCTGTTCTAAATAATGGGGAAAATAAATACAGTAGCTTTTCTAGGAATGCATTATGCTTACTTCGTATTTTCTACCTGTAATTGTTGGAAATAGATGATGTGTCACAGCCTGTTGCACAAAGGGGCCCAACTAATGATGTTTCCATAATTCTATAGAAAGAGCTGTTTAAGATGATGCTTTGGAGGAAAAAAAGTAACATCCAACACAGAGTATGTGAGTTTGAATATGGGGGGGTGAGTGGAGGGGAGAAGGCTTTGCAATCCCTCTTCAAAAGCATGAGGGCAAGGGAGTTGTACTTCAGAAATGCTTACTGTGTTGTGAGGCCTGGCAGTGGAGGTGTAATTCACTAATTTAGAAGTAATAGAGTAAGTGGAATAGTGCAGCTACATCTTGACACACACTCATTTGTGTCTCTAAACACTACGAACTGCTGCAGCATCCTCAGCTGGCAGAGGAACATCACTGTTGGTCCTCTGTGGGTTTTTTGACTTTGTATTCTGTAAAATACGAAGCATAGCAGGAAACTTTTCAGTATTTATTTTTAAAAGTTAGGTGTGAAGCTTTCTGACCATCCAGAACGTGGCAGCACTGCCAGGGTCTCGTCAGCACTTTGTGACCCAGTGTGTCACCTGACACGAGGCCTCTGGCTAATGCAGTCGCTTGCAGGAGATTCACAAACTCCGCTGTGTTGATTCACGCTTGGACACCATTAACAAGGCAATAAACACTAAGAAGGTTTCACAAGATTAGGTCTTTAAAGCCATGAGTGGGTGTGTTCACGATGACTTTTCTACCCGTTTGGTGCAACAGTTGTTTTGTGTACAGAAACTCAGCTTACTTGTCAGTCTATGTTGATGTCAGTGAAAAATGTTGGAAAAACTCATCAAGCTGGCTAAATCCTGTTGTGTGCTGACATAGCATATCTTTTGGCATAGTATGATGTTGTTGTAGGTGGGATAATTGTGCTGGCAGAATGATTCCTCATGTTGGCATGTATTGTATTTCCAGCAGAGGTTAGTACAGTGTCAGATGTACTTTAAATGACTGTCATTCAGCTTTTTCTTGCTTTGTGCTTTTTAACTAGTGTTTACACTATTTACAATGCTAGTGGAGTCTGCCTGTAAATGCTGCTGGAGCGTTCCCTTTCTCTTGTGCTGAATAGGCTCTGTCTTTTCAACCTGGTGGTTTTTATTTATTTATTTTCAGGAGGACTAGAATAATCCTTTCCATTAATTCTTTCCTCCAAAGACACATCAGTAAGATTTAAATTTTCACCTAGTGTATTCCTAAGCAAAGATCTGTGGCTAGTTGGTTTGTCTTTACCTTCCTTTTCCAATGTTCTCCTTTCATTTTACATTAGGTTCAGCTGTGAGATAAGTTTCATGGTACTTCTGCCATTTCCTGACGCCAGTGGTTTTTCTGGAGGCAGTGAGTTTCCTGTCTGGAAGCTACAGGCAGTGTTTCTGGCAGGATGGAGTATTTTTGTTTCCCTGGCTAGACCTTTCTCTGTCTTTGTTTTTGTCTCTTTTTCTCTCAGTAGTTCCTTTTTTTTTTTTTTTCTTTTTTAAATCTTGGGCTGTGTTTCATATTGCAGCAGTTAATTTAGAACTATCATTACAAAAAACGTGACTTGGTGATTTGAAATACATCCATGCAGGATTTTTCAGTTAACATACTGACAGAATAAATTAATAGGTAAGGCTGGAGGAGAATTGAATGTGTTTTGCTAGGTTTTGACCTAATCTCACCTCTTGAGTGAACAGGAGCTGTTGGTTGGGCTGGTGCAACTTTGCACTTGACCTGAGGGCAGTTTCAGAAGTTGTGGCATTAGCCATAACAGAGTTCAGAAAACTCTGTCATAGTTTCTGTCTGTATCCTCGACTTGCTGCTGCTAGAATAGACAGGTATGAATTATTCACTCAGTCATCCAAGCTTTTCTGAAAGTTTTATATTGAGTTATATTTACTGAAGTTACTAGCTCTCTTTAGAGACATCAGAGGAGACCAATGCAGGGCAGTTACTCAGTTCTCAAGGGCTGAGATACTGGCAAAGTAAGTTACTCTGAGTTATCTCAGTGACTTTCAGAAACTGTGACCAAATTCTTATCTACCCCCATGCTAAGGTCTCATTTAGTCAGCCTAACTTCATGACTCTGGGAGAATTCGAAACTCTTACTAACTTGGTCCCTTTTAATTAGTTTGCTTTAAAAGTTTTATGCAAAGTATATCTGTATATATGGGAGGGGTTAAAATGGTAAAATAGCAACAAATGTTTAAAAAAGTAATCCATTAATAGCTTCCGGCATTTCTTAGTTTGAGGCAAAGCTATTTCAAGATCAGTGGGGGGGAAGGAGGGGTGAGTTGTTGGTGTTTGTGGGTTGTTTTTCTGTATTTTTTATTTCTCTCCCCTGCCTCCAAAATAGCGGTTGGTTATGCCAGAGATAAAACAGAGCTGGAAGATGCTGCCAGTCAGACAGTCAGTAATATCTTCCATCAGTGCAAGACAGAAACTCTGGCTCTTGCTGTATTTAAAAATCATTAGGAGCCAGGAACTGCAATCTGTAACTTCTTAAATATCCCCTCAAGCTGCTGTCTCTGGTATGGTGTTCAAAATCTGTGTGCTCTCTCTGGAACTCCTGCTCATGGTTCCAGATCCCTCAACTACAGTATTTGTCCCACCTTGTAGCCTGGTACACTTTATTTGGTTTATTTTTATAGTGGGGCTAACTTGTAAGCCTGCTTGAAAACAAAAGCTTGTCAGAATTCAGTATGTAGCCATTACTGTTTCACCAGGCAAAATTACAGCCCTGAAATTAAATCTGCTTATTCTGGAAATTTGTTGGTATTGGTTATTTTCATTTTGGAACAGTTTTCTGTAGGAATGATCTCAGCATTCAGAAGTGTTGCAGTGCTTTCCACTTGTAGGATTGGTGACACTGCAGGAAACAAAAACTGTCATTTGTTATTTCACTGGTATATGTCTTTACTCTGATTATTTTGCAGTGTATAGTGTACAATAAAAAGCAACTGCAGGAATGAAAGTATTAATACAGTTAGATTAAACCTCTTTTTTTTGGTGCAGAGGCAGCTTGTGCAGTTTTTAAATCCCTTAGTGTTGCTTTCACTTTTCAGAACACTAGCTAGTCAAATATTTTAGACCATTGCTTATATGTCTATGTACAGATATGGATACATAAAAATAAATCTCTCCACAATATTCAAAAGTGAAAATACATGCCCCTCATTGCACTAAGGGAATACATTCCAATTACTTTTGCAAGAAAAGCATTGTCCTAGTGTGAGGATTTTAATGATTAAAGGATTAAAATAGTTAAACATTTTGGTGATTTTTGTTTTGCTTCCTGTTTGGTTTTGTTGTGGGTTTTTTCCCCTCAGTGTTTCCAAGACTTAGGTTTCCTCTTGGCAGAGTTTGGTGTACATTTGTTTGCAGAATGCACCGCAGTGCATAGGAGAATCTTTTGACACGCAAGTGAGTCTGTGGTTGAACTAAGATTGCTCTGCTGAGTTAGATAAGGGAAAATTGCAAAGAGTCTTATTTGCAGCAGACACAGGCCTGCAGATAGGCATAGAAAGCATCTCTCCACTGAGTTCTTAGCTTTCATTGACCACTGCACAAAATATACCCAGATTTAATGCTGCTGGTTTGGAAAATTAATGTTTTTAGAATTTAGGGAATTCTTTCCCTTTTGCCACCAGACCAAGGGAGGCACTTTGAGGCACTTTCTTTACAGGCATTATCTGCAAGAGGAACAGTTTTGCTGGACTTGCCAGTCATTTGTTCAGAGACTTTCAGAATGAATTGAGCAGCTTGCAACACTTCCTTTCCTAATAGCAGCTGTCATGGACACATGATACACGATGTATTGCTCATAAATTTCTAAGGAAGAAGCATAACTTTTTTTTTTTTTAATAAGCTGTTCAAGATTTTTCTAGCTATCGGGGTCGGTTTATCATGTGCTACATACCACTGAGAATTTTAAAACAGAATATTGTATATCAGTTCACTTTTGGCAATTCTATAGGCTTCTCTGTATTTTAAATACTGTCAATCTTTAGATTTTTATGCCTGGTCAGTCTGACTCTCTCAGGCCTTGAGCCCAAGCGGGTTCATAGTCAGTCTGTTTGTGTCATTGTTTTACAAACAATATTGCTTTGTTCTGTAAGTGAAAATAGAATTTCCAGATAATTGACACAGGACCTTAAGGAAAAATAAAGTGCAGTCAGAACAAACTGTAACGTGGTAACAGTGCAGTAGAGATAATTTAATCTCTGTCTCACAAATGCTGTTCTCTTACTTCTTGTATAATAGTATCCATGAATATCAGGGGTTTTTAATAACATCGAATCACAGAATTATGTGGGCTGCAAGGGATGTTAAAGATAATCTTGCTCCAACCCTCCTGCCCTGCATGGGCGGGGATACCACCCGCTAGGTGAGGTTGATCAGAGGATCCCATCTAACCTGGCCTAGAACACTTCCAGGAATGGGGCATCCACAGCTTCTCTGGGCAACCTGTGCCAGTGCCTCACTATCCTCTTGAGTAAAGAATTTCTTCCTAATATCTAATCTAAATCTCCCCATAAAAAGTCAGGAGCAACTAATTATTAGAGGACTTCCCCTAAAGTAAACTGACTCTGCATTGTAGAAACTTTCATATGTTAAAGCAACTCATTTTGCTCCTGGAAGACCCCTTGTTCCTCCCTTGGCACTAATGGCCTACATGTGCCAAGCTGCCTTATTCCAGAGGGTTTGACTTCCTCTCAAATTAGGGAAAAGGGCCCTACCCTGTCCTGCTTACTGTGCTGATACGGGCATGTCCCAGATCTTGTCAGCACCTTCACTGAGCCCCCTGTGAGCTCCAATATGAAATTGGTGAGTGAATGCTTGGTATGGTACTTACTGGGAACTCTGCTCCCAGTCTTTCAGATTTACATAAATTAAAGAAGTGATATTATTTTACTGCAGCTGTTCTTCTGTCATTTAAAGATGATATGTGAAGTTTAAATCTTGACATAGCAGATTTTTAAAGGTTTTTAAAAACTTGGATTAGTTGCGGATTTGGGAATTCTGGTTTTGAAATAATGGCCTCTGCAACAATCAATAGTCCATTGTAACCATAAAGAAATGAGATGTAATTAACTAAATGATCAAGTAATTTTCACTCTGGAAAGGATTTACTACTACTAGGAGCAACGCTGGTAACTTGTAATAAATGTCCTTCATGCTTTAAGAGAAGCATTCGCATACGTGTCTCTTAGAACAAAGCAGGATAGAAAGTAAAAGATTTCTTCCTTCCTGAAAGTGTCTGAAACGTAAGACTTTCATAATATGTAAACTACCATATTGGTGCCCTTTTCCAAAGGAGAATAGTCATAATGAAGTAAAATTTACATGAGTATATATTGAAAGTACACAGTTTTACACAGTTCAGTTTGATTTAAGTGAATTATTTATGAGACTTTGATGACTTTCTTTGCATGCTGTACATCATACAGTAACAAATAACTGTAAATGTTTGATAAGTATCTGTATGTCTGAGTTTGTGTTAAAAGCTTGAGAAATCTGATACAAATTTGTTAAGTTTCTTTTGTAGAATTAACTTTCCAGTTTAATCCAAATACTATCAACCCTTTATTTCGCTTTTTATTAGAAATCAAAGTTAGAAGACATCAAAAATGGCAAAAAATTAAGTTGAAGTATCTTTGCAGTCTTTGAAACATTACATGGAAAATGTTGCTATTCTTGATTTTAGCTTAAAAGGGAAATGTACTGAAGGAGTCATAAAGGTATTGTACTAATTGTTGCAGTTAAGCATTTCACCTGCACAATACGCATTTGCCTAATACTATATGCTGTATTATGTTACCATTAAAGGATTTTATTTTTCATCTTAGTGCGTATAAAGGTTCTGCCAGAACCTTTGTTGTTTCAACATAATTTCCGTCTGTTTTCTTCCAAGTTGCAAAGTGTTGCTTCTGCTTGTACTAAATCATCTGTAATAAAAGCAGGTAACAGTCCTAACATGCCCTGACACCATGTGGATTGACATGACTATGGTGAGATGTTTTTAATGGGACAGACTGTTGCAGAAGCACATAGCTGTCAAAATTTAAACTTGTAGAAGATGTTAAACTTTTCCAGGCTGTTCCTCACTCTTTAAAGTGAGCAGTGCCAGGTGTGTATACTTGAACCTGAGACATGTGTAAAGCAAGTAGGTGTATATTCTTTTAGAAATCCTCAGGCGAAAGTGTTTGTATTTTTCCCCCATTTTTAAAAACTGTTGTGGAATGAGCTGACATTTAAAGAATGGCCATCGAAATGAGGTACTTGCTTCCTGTTTCAAAATCCTGTGCATTGGTGTTTCATTTAGTAGCTTCAGCTTTTGCATATTTTTGTTTTACGTTTTATTCCACTATGTTTATAATTCTTAGACCATGGATTAAATGAAAAGGAAAATTTGGTTTTGATGCCTCTTTTAGATACTTAGAGATACCTCTATGTTAAGAGCATCACAGCTTAAAAATTTTAGGATGGTATGTGATTGACAGGAGATGCTTATTGGAAGAGGGAGGCAGAAATGATTTGTGATAGTGGTTGAAATTCGAGCTCTGAAGGTTTGTTTTTTTTTACAGCTCTCTTTAAGCTGGATCAGTGCACTTCAGAAAGCAGCTAGAGAGTATAGATGCTGGGAATTGCAGATGTCAGAAAGGAAGCTATTAGTAATCAGTTTTAATCAAGAGGTAGCTTTCAGTATGCTAACAGAGTTGGCACTTGGTTAAATCGTCGGAGGAGCAAATGCCTAAGATGAAGAGTATGTTTGGAACAGGAGAAGTCTAGATTTGCCATTTAAGCACCAATTATACGAGGGAGTATTTAAAGGGTTTTAGTGAGGATGTAGTTACATCTATGTTTATTGTGGGTTTTCTCCTTTCCTACGCAAATGTTTAAGCTTGCCTTTGTTTTGCAAACATATGTAAAGCTGTTTGTCCTGATGGCAGACTGATTTTTTGCCCCTGTACACCAGGTTGAGCATGTAATGGAAGAGCATGCTGAGCTTGTGCCTCTGATGTGTTTGGAGGACAGTTAGGAGCATGAGGGAGCTAGTGTCCCCCAGCAGCTGGCTTATGGAGGTAGGCCTTTGTCACTCTTGCCTTGCAAAATCAGCAGGGTTATTCTCAGCTGCCCTTAGGGCATTTCCAGAGTGTTTTGAAATTGATGAGAAAAGCAAAGATCGTGCCATGAAGAGCCATATTGGAAGATACTTGTCACCCATCATCTCTTGAGTTGAAGTCTTCTCCTTTGGCAAGATTAGTCCTGTTTCTTTTCCCTCCCCCTCCATTATATGGTCAGCAATAGCATTTACTTAAAGGAGCGTGGTCAAAGAGAACTATTGAAGGAAATGAGCTGCATGCTCATTAGGCTTTCCTAGTAGGCAGGGTTGTAGAAGGAACAGATAGCAGCTTAATACTGCGCTTTAGGTGAGTTGCAACTGTAAATGTCATTTATGCATCTTCAAATGAAAAGGTGTGTTTGTGCTGCAGCAGTTGGTGTTTTGTGGTAAGTCTGTGACACGAGCAGAATGCAAAGCATGGCTGGAATTTGGATTTGTGGTAGGGCTTTGGGCATGGCGGGAAGCCAGAAATATGGTTTTTTATGTAGTCAGTAAGTGCTTTTGAGGAAATGTTGAGAACAGTGGTGAACTTAAATTTTTAGGATTTGCACTCTCTGGTTTTTCTGTTCCCTTGCTGTTGCCTATATTAGATTATTCTGTGCGTTGACAGAGTTTATACTGGTCAGTGAGAGTAATGCGAAACTTGCAAGGATGTTGCCTCAAAATCAGATTGTTTATTATTACCATAGTTTGTGTGTCTCAGCTCATTTCAAGTAGTTGGATTTCGGAGCTTCAGTTTGCACGCAGCATATCCCCTTCATGTGGACACATTGTGACTGGAATAATACAGACATTGTGTTCTCTGGGCGTACAGAATCAAGTATTTTTTACTTCTTTTGTCAGCAGAAACATGCAGATGCTGTGTTGGGTTGGGCAACATGAGAACCGGCCAGTGCTCCAGATTGCGCTAGTAAAGCTTCTATGATTTTATACAGCTCTGATCATTATTAGCATCGTAACATTTGTCTTCATTTTTTCCTGTAATAAGTCATCTGCTGAATCTTTTCACTTCAGCAAAGTCATCTTTGAACGTCACTAGAATGTCAATCCAAAATTACTGTATAAGGAAGAGCGTGGCTTTTAAAACTAGTTTTATGCTTTTAAATCTAAAGAGCATAATTGGTGATTGTCTGAAATAACTGGCAACTTTTCGTTTCAAAAGTCCTGTCAAAGTTCAACTATTTTCCTTAGAAGAGCAATCTGCTATTTTAGAGAGACTGCTTATCAGATTCCATTATGCAAACACAACTATGGGACATACTGGTCTCTTTTTTTACAGCATGGGAGAATCTTTGTTTATTTAAAAAGAAAAAAAGTACAACTGGTTCATCACCAGAGCTGCTATTTCTTGATTTTGTACATCTGTTGGAACTGGCAGAAATGCTGGAATACACATTCTTTCCTCTCCAGAGAGAGGGAGGAGGGGAAAGCTTGTAGTCATAGACTTGGCTGCATTACTATGTTTACTTCCTACCTTTTCCTATTTTATTTTCAAAACCAAACCAAACCCCAACCCCCTCCCCACACACACACCAAAACAAACAACAACAGATGACTTTTTGCCTGAAATGAATGCTTTGCTTGCTGTTAATTTTGTTCATGAACTCTCCTGGTTTAGGAGGATGGCACTTTCCTCTGCCCTGGTAGTATATGTGTGAACATACCAATGTTAGTAATTATCCAATTATAAAAATGCTTTTAAGGTTATTCTTGCACTTCTAAACATATAAATTTAATTTATTGTCAGCCGTGGGCTGTATCTGTAGTATATTTCAGACATTGTCTACCAGTTTTGTCTGTCTATGATATAACATCATACCAAGATCCTGGAGGGAAGGATGTCTTCTTCTGTCAAAATTATGGAGCAGTTTTTTTCAGTTTCACTTTTTTTTTCTTTTTTTTTTAGGTCAGGGAATGTTTTAGTTCATTTAATGAGAAACAGCGGCTGCAAAATTATTAAATTTGTTTTGGGAACAGGAGCAGGTAAAGCATCCAAGATTCTTTTTGACTAGATTTTTTGACTTAAAAACGTTCCCTTAGGAGGGAAGGAAGAGTATGTTATGTTCTTGAAATATTTAGACTCTTTATTTTAGACTGTGGGAGTAAACTAAGATTATTTTTTTACTATGTTCACAGTGGTAAGATTTTCCTTTATTAGAAAAGAAAAAGAAGAGAGAAGTAATAATTCAGCATTTGGAAAATAGAGTATAGTGGCTTTTCAATTCCAAAAAAGCCTCTAGGGGCTCAAAATGTAAGACCTCTTTTTATCAAACCAGGAGATGTACAGGTTTTTTGGTTGGGTTTTTTTTGTGGGGTTGTTTTTCTTTTCCTTTTCTCTCTTGTCTTTTTAATTTTTATACTTGAGGAAAGCAATATTCTTGTGGAGTACTGCTGTACTGGGTGGTAGTCTAAATTGAGTAGTGTTGTCTCGGCTACCTGCTAGTATATACATAACAGCTACCTGTGGTGGTCTGGAGAGGGCCCAGCAGTGAGTCCTGCTGCATGCACTGCTGTGGTGAGATGGCCAGCCTGTGGGCTATTTCTGTGTTTCCTCTTTGGAGAGGGATTCCTGTTTCCGCTGCCGGCCAGCCGTCCTCTGAAACTTCCCTAGTCCTGACCCAAGCAACTCAGTGATCCCATTCTGGAGACTGCAGCACGTGTTTGGATTTGTGCCGGTCTCTGACCGGTGTGCAAGCTGCTTAGCTCTTATTAACAGAGGCATTCATCTCTACATTCCTTTGTTTCTACCTTTGGACTTAGTTTTAGTATCCAGTTTCTGATTTTATCTTTTGGTAAAGTCATAGAAACCCATTCACACCTTTCTGGGGGTAAGATGGGAAACACTGAGGAAAGGAAGGATGCTGGCAGTAGTTGCATGCAGATATGCAACACTGGTGCCACATAAGAAATGCCTTCTCGTTCTTCTGTTACAGATGCAGTTCACAAAAAGTTAAAAAAATTCATCTTGTATGGTCAAGCTTCAAGAAGTGGGAATAGTTGCATATTTGGAGAGAAGTTAGTGGTTTTGGTTGGAGATAGTCTGCTGCTCTTTCCTCTGTCAGAGGAAAATAGAAAGAGTTCTTTCTTTCTGTCTCTTCTCATTCTGCAGTGAGTTAAGCAGCACAGAGGAAAAGGAAATCCTTGGTGTCATCTTGTACATAGGTAGTAACTGAAGTTTGATACATGATGGGAATCTGGTTTGGGGGCTTTTTTTTTTTTTCTTCAGAAATACATCTGATAAAAAATTCAAATGTTGTCACCTCAACTGTAGTCTTTGCCATGTCCTTCTATATAACTTCTGTATAATCAAATAGTGTTGGCTGTCACTCACTCTGCAGCTCTGCTCCCTGAAATATTCAGATGCCTTATGCTATAAATATGCATACTTCTCTGAGAACCCTCAGATTCTGAGAATATCTTGAGCTATTTAGCCACAGTGATTTAATTTTTGCTGTCAGTCTAAATGGATTCAAAACGCACTGAGAAATCATTCTTTTAATTAACTGTATTGGATTTGTACTTGACCTTATCACATATGCGGAAAATGTACGGTAGAGAAAACAGAAAATTTCCAGTGGTGTAAGCCTGTTGCTAAGCTTTGCAGAAGAACTTGTACATTTGCTTAGTTGTCACCCTGAGTTTTGGTAATTTCTACACATGCACAAGACACATGCACACGCTCCTTAAGGGAGCAGGGGAGTGCCAATACCATTCTCTGCACTTATTAAGTGTAACAAAGATAGTCCTTGACCAGAAGGAAATTTCAGGCTTAAGATAAGATTTTCAGGCTTATTGTTAAGATAAGAAGGATGTAAAGGCTAGAAAAAACTGACAGAAAGAAGTATTGGGTCAGATGATGAGGAAAAGATGGTAGTAATAGGAATAACAGGCCACTAGAGTGCTGTGACCTTTCAGAACCAATAGTGATGGTTGTCATTCTAATCCTGCGTTTTTTTCATCTCCCCTCCTAATACAGGGAATTCTTCTGAAGAATCTGGAAGCAGATACATGTGAATTTTCTGCATGAAGACTCTCAAACTGGATTACATAATAATATGCCTGTATCCTCTGCCTCTGTTTGATCATTAAAAATGATTAGGATTGTTTATGAAATTTAACCCCTTTCTGATGAGTGACCTAGACATGAGTTTACATCGGCAAATGGGCTCTGATCGGGACCTCCAGTCTTCTGCTTCCTCTGTGAGCTTGCCATCGGTTAAAAAGGCACCAAAGAAAAGAAGAATTTCATTGGGCTCACTTTTTCGGAGAAAAAAAGACACGAAACGCAAGTCTAGGGATTTAAATGGAGGTGTTGATGGAATTGCAAGTATTGAAAGTATTCATTCAGAAATGTGTACAGACAAGAACTCTATTTTCTCCACGTGTACCTCTTCTGATAATGGAACAACCTCTAGCAGCAAACCAAGTGGAGACTTCATGGAATGCCCCTTGTGCCTTTTGCGGCACTCCAAGGACAGGTTCCCAGAGATAATGACTTGTCACCATAGATCTTGTGTGGATTGCTTGCGTCAGTATCTCCGGATAGAAATCTCTGAGAGCAGAGTTAATATTAGCTGCCCAGAATGCTCAGAACGTTTTAATCCTCATGATATTCGTTTGATATTAAATGATGACATCTTGATGGAAAAATATGAAGAGTTTATGCTTAGGCGATGGCTGGTTGCGGATCCTGATTGTAGGTGGTGCCCAGCTCCAGATTGTGGGTATGTATTTTTCCCATATTTGCACAAAAGTGACAGTAAAAATACATAATTTTCACAGCAATATGATTTTTGAGAAGTTACTTGTTTTACTTAGTGTGTTTTTACAGTTGTTTGAGTAGGTAGCATGCAGAATTTGCTTAAAAAAAAAAATCAAAACAAATGAAAATAACAATAAGAACCACCCAAGACACAACCACTTTCCAAAATAAAATGCTCCTCAAGTAGGTGTTTTGGTTTTTTTTTTGCACAGAGAGCATTTCAGCAGTGTCAAGAAACTTTTATTGGTAGATGCCTGCCATTTATTTACAGGAGGCGAAAGAAATTTAGATGTTGCACTGCCAAGGCAATGGTGCAAAGCTCAAACTAAAGAGAATTTAAAATGTGGTGACTGTAGTTTAACTTAACTTGTTTAACTTGTTAAAGCACAGTGGGTATTTTGGTTTTTTAACTGTGAAAAATGGTTTAAGCTTTTCTTTGAATTAAAAGGCCTCTCCTGCTTCAGATATCTTCCATCTTGTGGCTGGTTGAGACAGCATTTGTTGCCTGTCAGCAGGATTCTGATGTAAGATAATCAGCTTGTTCCTGCTTATTGTCTGGGGAACATAATGTTTTAACTTTGCTTTAATACTTTAAACAGTTCTGAAACCATGCTGAATTCTAAGTAGGCTGAATACTACTGAGCAGCAGCTCATCTGCTGCTGCTGGTGTCTCATAATGCCATTCTTCAGAAAGCTGCTTTTTTAGAGATTTTTTGTGTTATCATACTGCTTAAAGATTATAGCCATGACTGCAATCCAGATGTGCAGTGCACACTAAAAACTCAGAGGATGACAGCTCTGTTTCATAGCTTCACAGATGAGCAGTAAGTAGAACAAAGAAAAGGAAGAATGTTGCAAGAGAACAAGTAAAATAGGACTGACTGTTAGGTAGATTAAATACTCCAATGTTAATAACCAGGTACTTAATGTTTAGGACTTATTTCAAATATGATTTTGCTTTCATACTTTGAAAGAAACAGAATTTGCTAATGCAAGTCAAAAGCAGGGACTGGAAACGAGATAGCTTCATACCTGGTCCAAAGTGGATGGCATTGCTGTGGTGCAGTTTGAGGACAGAAGGAAAAATAACTTGAGGGATGTTTTGGTTGCATGAGCTTGTAACAAAGTCATATGGACAAAGCCAGTACAGCTTACTCTTAATATTTTGATACTGCAAAAAAACCCCCAACCACTAGAAGGTATTACTTGATAGGTAGAAATATGCTTTGCTCTGAGATTTTGTGTTACAGTTGTTGTTCAAGCTGAGGAGAAGCATTTAAGAACTGTTAAAGTATTTTCTATTAAACCATGTTTCAGTGGTTCAGATAGATTTTTAGTTCTTAATTAAGTAGACTAAGGCAGGTTTGTTTAACCTGTTTTGGGTTTTATGCATCAATTTTTTTAATCTGTTTTTTTAAAAATCTCCTAAGTATCTTTCAATGGTCAGAAACTGTGATGATAATTGCTAAGGATAACACCATTATAAAAAAAGTGGATCTTCAGAGCAAAGTTAAAGTTCTGTCCAGTCGTGTGGGACCACAACAATATATTAGCATGCAGCAGGTATTTAAATCATTGCTCTAGAACTGCTTGTTGAATGCTCCATACTCTGGGAGAGGAGTCCTGTGGAAAATACAGTATATTGCCAGGCAGATAAACTCTGCCAGTGTCTGTATGAAGGGAACAAACTTGTACTGCATGGGCAACCTTATGTTGCACGTCTGATACCATGATTTTTCCTAATATAATTAAAGTGGCAGAGAAATGCTTCACAGTGATAGATGAATTCTGCTTTTAATGCACAGATAGTGCCTCCTCACTGAATTCTCATTACTAGTTTAAAGTGGAATAAACATTACTAGTTTAAAGTGGAATAAAGTTGGCAATTTGGGTACTTCCCAGGAGGATCACTGTTTCTGGTGGTCATCCTAAACAAACAAGAGCTCCTGCAATCATGTTTTGTCTTTTTCCCATCCTTCTGATTGTTTTGAAACCTTCAGAGCCCTTAGATATGTTGGGCAGCATGGATTGAGTGTTCAGCAAAAGTTAATCTAAGTAGTTTAGGGAAAAGGGCATACTGCTTGAACAAAAGAAAGACCGTCAGTAGTGCCTCCAGCAAGAGTAATACCTGTGTATGAATCCTCCCAGTAAAAATTTAAATTTGGCTTTCAGGCAGCCACCACAGCACTGTCTGACAAGTCTATATGTGCCTAACTGAGGGAAAGTACACAGAGGGAGGTAGGAAGGAGAAGCAGGAGTGGTATAGAAGGTAGTAACAGGGATTTAATGTTGTGGTGGAGCTTAGAAGGAAGATGGAGGAAGGAACTGTACAGGTGTAAGGTTTAGGGAAGCAGACACTACTCAGACTTCCACAGAAGAGCCTTTGCTAACAAACACTGTTCAGAGATGATGCATGACGTATGGTACACACAAACTTCAGGTCAGCAGACATTTGCTTTAATAATTACATGGTGCAACAGTAATCACAGTTTCTAATTGCTTTGGCAACTAATCAATTTGTACAACGTGCAGTTAAAGCTGAGGGTTTTTTTCTTTGTCTGAGCAGTTTTTGAAATGTAGTACTGGTGGAATGCATTAGGGTTATGACCTTTTAGCATGGATCAAATATTTAATGGAGGAGCTGGATGGACTGCATTTACTAAATTTGCGGTAATTCCCAAAGTAGGAGAGGTGCAATAACTTCAGAGGGTAGCATCATTTCCTGAAGTTGACTTTAAAATTATAAACAAGTAATGTAATAAATAGGAAATTCCTGTGAAGTGGAATATTTTGTTAGGAAAAAATTACTGCACAAATAGGTGAAAAATGGATGGTGCACAACAGTGCTTCAGGTCTTCTCAGCATTGATCAAACATCCCATGGAGTATTGTTTCTGGGTTTGGGGATCACACTAAGTCAAAAATCTGGACCAGATAAAGAGTAAATAATTATAAAAACTTTTATCTCTGAAATGGAAAAATGGAGGGAAACTAGATCAATCTGTTAAAACATTGGGGGTTTTTTACATCATTAGTTTCCTGGGTTCTAAGGAAACAGCAGGTAATAGTTAAGTAGTAAATTGCTTTTTCCTCTCTGTTTCAACTCTGTTTGGGTCAAAACAAGTCCTAGGGACAGCAAAACGTCAACCAAACAGATCTTGAAGTAAAGTTATATGCAGTACCAAGTGTATTGCTATTAACTTCTGTCCCAGTGGGGAACTTCTTTCTTATCCTCCCAACAGGAGAACTGCAGATCAGTTTGGAGGAGAACCTCTGCTGCAGCAGCTCTGCCCTGGATGGGCTGCCTGGGAGCTGAGGGGTCTCCTGCACTACAGCAGCCCAGTGCCAGAATGGTCCATACCACTGGCACCACAGCTGCTTCATCCTCAGCTTCTGTTGCTAGCTCAGATGCATCCTGATCATTGTTGTTACCTGAAACACTGTGAAAGCCTGGACCAGCTGTAACCTACCAGCAGTGGCTTGATGGGAGACACTGTCATGTAGGTGATCCTTCCCTGGGGAAGGAGCACTGATAAGGAAACCTCATGAGCCTTCTCCTAGACCAATATTTTTATATTCTGTTTTCATACCAGTTCTCCAGTGTCATTTTAACAAGCATTACTGAATCAGTATTCCAAATGTATTCTGTCTTTTCTTCTGTTTGAATTATTTAATGGCTTTGCTCTGAGATTGTATTGCTGACATCATTAGAAGACAGAAGCAATTCCTGAATTTTCATACCTTTATCAAGCAAAAAGCAGATCATGCAAAAGCGTACAAATTCTTCATCAGTCTTTTCACTGTGCAGCCTTCAATTAATTGCTCACTGCCTCTGTTTTTTGTTTTACTGGGTATTATGTTGAGTTTGGTTGGTTGTCCCTTCTCTCAACCTAAACAAACAAAGATTTTCGGCTTTTACATCTTGTTTAAAAAGAACACAAATGTTAAAACGAAACCTGTAATCCTGTACAGTTTGAACTGAGATTTGCTCTGGTCTAAAAAGTTACCTTCTAAAAGTGTGCCAAATGCATCAGTCCCAAACAGGTAGTGCGATCGGGGATGTGCCTATGCTTTATTAGCGATAGGGAGGAGGCAGGATATAAACTGGTACTTTATTCTGTGTCTTACGCTTGAGATTTTTTTGGTCTAACATTAGCAAGCCTTGAATATGTCCCTGTATGTTGAAGAACTGTTTGGATCAGAGTCTCTGTGTACATGCAGAGCAATTATCTCTTCAGTTTGCGGAAAGCAGGGAAAATGAAGCTGATTAACTTGGCAGCAATATAGAAGAGTCTAGCAATTATTGAAATAAATCCCTACTTGGAAAGCAAGAAATATTTGCAAACAGACAAGCATGTATCTCATTTGTAACTGCATCATCTGTAAGTTAAAGGTTGAAAGTCCTATTTGTTTGCAAAATTTCTTGGGGGGAACCTCAAACATGCGGTTCTAAAACAATAATGAAAGAGATAGGATTTGCATTAGCTTTGCAGACCTTCAGATCTAGTTACTCTTAAATAAAAAAAGCTAAATTTTAAGATAGGCTTGTAAGTGGGAACAATTTTTTAAGTAAAATTACTAATAAAGAATATTTTGAGTTAATTTATGCAACTGCCATAAAATGGACGGGGGGTCAAAATAAACAATTCAGTCTTTTAAAATAAAATGACCTTCATTTGAACAGACAGAAACTTAAGTCTTATAAATTATAAATCTGTTGAAGTGTACTCAGGGACCCTGCTCATGTGAATAAAACCATACATCTGTTTTAAATGTTCATACCAGTGGACTTAGTATTATATATATAAAAGAAAGCTATTGAAAAAAGCTACAATGGGTAAGAATTAAGAAACATATATACATATGTTTCTATTTACTGTTCTTAGGAACACATTGTCTGTGTTTTTATCATGTGGACTTTGAAATGGAGGTCTAATGAAGGAATAGATTTGTCACTACAACTCTCATTATATAGAACTGTTCATATAGTATCTGATTACAAAGCAGTGTAGCTGTTTTGTAAGTCCCAACGTTCTTGGAGATTTTTAGCTCTGTATTGTTGTCAGAGTAAAGGTGGCATCGAGGCCTTGAACTCTTACCAATTTTTGCATTTACAGTTTGAAATGTATTTTTAAAAATACCTTAATTACTGAGAAACCGAAATCCTATCTATGAAATATTTGGTTTGTTGTTTTGACACTTTTAAATACAAAGAGTTAACAAACATCTATTTGAAGTAAATAGTGGTATTCATGATAAAAGGCGACTAGTAAAATCCTAAAATGTCTTGCAGTGCCAAATCAGATGTCATTACAGCTATAGGTTACACTGCAGATCACTTAACAGCGGTACTCCCTCATTATAGACAGGGTCAAGCTTAGACATGTCCATGGTGACTGAGACACTTTTGAAACTATAACTTTTCCTCATTGCTTAAACACCTTTTTTGGCTTTATTGTCCCGCTCTTCTAAACTGTGGTTTCTTTGTGACTGTAAGCCTTACAGTATTGCATTCAGCTTTAAATACAGTGTATTTGAATACTGCATGGAGTAAAGGTGAGTGAGTGTTGCAGTGATTATGGTATTTCTGTACAATCTTAATCTAATGCAGTGGCAGTAGAGTTGTGGAAAGAGGTGTTCAGGAACCGGTGCTGGCCACTGCCAGAAGGAGGTACTCAGCTCCTGATGTCCTCTGCCTTTGTACCTGCTTCAGCTGTTCCGACAGCTGTCTTGTCAGCTTTGTTCTATACTTAGAACTGGTTTTATTAACAAAATTGTCTCTTGCCCCTCTTGATCGTTCAAGATATGCTGTGATCGCATTTGGATGTGCCAGCTGCCCCAAACTGACGTGTGGACGAGAAGGCTGTGGAACTGAGTTCTGCTACCACTGTAAGCAAATTTGGCATCCCAACCAGACCTGCGATGCTGCTCGCCAGGAGAGAGCTCAGAGTCTGCGCCTAAGAACGATTCGTTCTTCATCTATTAGCTACAGCCAGGAATCTGGAGCAGCAGGTATTTATTATTAGGGTGCTGTGTCTGTAAAACATCTCTTTTGCACATTTGTACAATTAACCCTAGATAAGGAAAGAACGGAATAGTGGCATGGTAGATACATACTAGGTGCTTTGTCTCTCAGAAACATAAAATAACAATTCTAAATTTGAATTAAAATTTTAAATGCTGTACTTTGAAGTACTCTGTGACCAGAACATCTGACTTAAGTCTTAAAAGCTCATCATCATTTTAAGTTCTTACTCTGTAGTTGAAAAATGTGAAATCAAATGAACTTGCTACAAGGCATCCCACATGTTTGTTGACTTCTTTAGTTGTATCACTTCCCCACTGGTACACTTGTTTTCTCCACTGTAGGTGAAATTTCCCAGCTGTTAAAATTAAAACTCGTAACCACTGATTTTCTGGTTTTAAAAAGACTGTTACTCTGATGCTAGCTCTGATGTTTGACATCTTTGTTAGTACTGATACCTGTTTTTCTAGGAAATGCTCATCTGTCTTGCCTGCCAGAAAGCAAACAGTTCCATCTCTTAAAGCTGATCTTGTTTGTAATTCCCCCCAAAAGAGGATAAACTATTCAGAGTAGTATTTAGCATATCAAGATTCCAGTTTGCTGTTGATAAGAACTGGCTCTGAATTACATCAAACTCTGATTTATTTGGCAGCTTTTGTGTCTGCCTGTACAAGCAAGGTAGATATTTGAGGTAAAGAGTCTCCCTTGCACGTTGTAGTTAGAGCTGTTTTTCTCCAATCCAGCCCCAGACTTGAGAGTCTCTAATTTGTAATTTGCACTGGCTTATTTTAATGACGCATCCCATCTTTCCCTAAAAATCGGCATCTTGCTCTAGCTTTCAAATAAATTTGAAAATAAGCTAAATAAATTAGCACACCAGCTCCTTTCCTTACCCTTTCAATTCGTCTCAGCCTGAAAAGCAGTAGCTCTGCCTTTCCTGTGCTGAAGAACTTGCTCAGTTTACTTACTGCCCTGTAGGTTGTGCATGTGCTCCCATGAGGGAGTAGCTAATGAATCCTTCCAGTTGCTTACTACTTGTGCACTGGAGTTGGTAGAAGTTTTTTCTGCTGGTTCTGCACCTCTTTAGGTATTCGTTCTATTAAGTATGGGCTCTCCTTTCCCTTTGTCTTACCTAGTAGCATTGAGGCAGTAACTTGGAGTTCTGCACTTGGAGCTGCAGGGTATTTCTGCTGCTATGAATAAATAGCTTGTCCCAAAGTGCAGGTGCTAACCAGGAATGAAGATCATAACTGTGGTGTGTGTTTATTACACTGTTGCTCAATGACCCCTTGTTTGACAGAGCTGGTCACTTAACCTCATTTTTCCACATTTGCCTTGGGAACACGGAGATTCTCCAGAGTTTACTTCTGTGTATTTTTCTAGGGAGTAAGGAGGTATAAAGTAGGGCTGTGAAAAGGGCTCAAGAGGAGGTTGGCAATACCAAAGAAGTACATTAATGTGAATGGGGAGATGGATTTAAGATACGTTAACAGAGTGGAGACTGAATATTCAAGTATAAGATTCATAACTCGAAATGTAAAAGAGGATTATATTTAAAGAGACCATATTATCAGTCCTGTGTTAGCATACATATTTAATGTCAGACTCTTAATATATATTTCATTAAGCTTAGAAAATCCTTGAATAGAGAGTATGCATTAACTATTCAGTTACTTGAATGTGGTCTAAGACACCTTGTTTTCATTAGTTTTGCTCAGTCCAAGGTTTGTAAAAACAAATTTGATACCAAGTCATTGCCAAATTAGGATTTGTAAAGCAACCTTATAAAAAACTTCATTTTTTCAGATGATGGTTCAATCAGTTTTCTCAAATGTATGTCTGTACTGTGATTATATTTGCTTGTCTAAAGAACTGATAGTATTTAATTATTCATTTTTAAACAGCTGATGACATAAAGCCGTGCCCACGCTGTGCTGCTTATATAATAAAAATGAATGATGGAAGCTGCAATCATATGACTTGTGCTGTCTGTGGCTGTGAATTCTGTTGGCTGTGTATGAAAGAGATCTCAGATTTACATTATTTAAGGTACATTTAATAAAAAAAATTTCTATGTTGTTGGTAATTTGTTTTCTAAAGTATTTAGAAGGAGATTCCCAAGCGCTGTAAGTCTGGCTTTCTTCCTCTCAGAGTAGAGAATCACAGCTGAAGTATCCATATCAGAGAATTCAGTCAGTTTTCAATACATGTATTTAAATTAGTTCTTTATTATTTTTTATTTTAAAATATTTTGTAAGTTTTATGCATGCAACATGTTCTTAGTACAAATCAAGTATTTTAGATTAACACACTCTCTTTTTACTGATGTCTTAATACTGCTGTATTGTCATTGTATTAGGCAATACAAAAGTTCTGATCATGTAAGTTACTGTGAACCATAGATCGATGTGCAATATGCAATGTGCTTCTTGTTACATTGCAAAATACGCTGTCAAGGCAAAAAACAATCTGAAGAAATAACTGATGGTTTAGTATCCATGAAGTCTGTAACTTGAACCTGTCTGTAACTTGAACCTAAGGGCAATAATTTTGTAACTAGGGAAATGTTCAGTAGTGTATAGCTATGTTGATTTATTTACAGTTTCTTTACAGTTTTCTTATTTCTTTTTATTAGCCCATCAGGTTGCACATTTTGGGGGAAGAAACCATGGAGCCGTAAGAAGAAAATCCTGTGGCAGCTAGGGACACTTGTTGGAGCTCCTGTAGGAATTGCCTTAATAGCTGGCATTGCTATTCCTGCTATGATTATTGGAATTCCTGTATATGTGGGACGTAAGGTAAAAAGTGCTTCAGCTCCCAACATGCTTCAGGTTTTACCTTCTGTCCTATGGCTTGGATGAGACTACATTCAGTTGGATATCTTAACTGGCCTCAAAAAAAAAAAACAAAAAAACAAAAAAACAAAAAAACAACCCAAACCAAAAACCCAAACAATCTCCAAAAAACCAAACGAACCAATCCCTGGTTTGTTTAAGAATATTTGTGTCAGTTGTACAGGAGCAAAAAGCAGTGTTTTAAAGAATCTAGTTTCTCTTAAAACATGTCTTAAAACATGCAGAGCAAAACACTGAACAATTTCCAATTTCTGCATCTTGCCGCAAAAGCTTCTGCATGCTTTTTCAAAATTGCTCTGGTTTTAATCTCTCGTTCCCCTTGTGTCCCTTAGAATTAAACAATCTTTAGAGGATGAGGAAGACAAAAAGGAATTTTTTTTTTTCTTAAAAGCAAATAGCTACCAGAATTTTAGTATAAAATTACGCTAGTTCAGGTTTGTGCATGCACATATTTAAGCATTTATACTCAGCAGCTTGTTAATTGCCTTGGGCCACTCCACCAATGTGGAGTAGTGTTCAGTACTAGCTAGCCTATCTTCATTTTACTTGTTCGGGGAAGGAGCTAGAAAGGGTCATGTTAATCAGAAGGCAGTTGATATAGTTCCTCTTAAAAAATGTAATCGTTTTTTCTATTAAGTAATCAACAAACTCTTATATTATATGTAATTAAGGATATAGTAAAAAGTTATCTAGATCTTTTGGAAATGGGCTTTTTGAAATGATAGCTTGGAAGATTTGTTTTTCTGCTTTTATCAACCTGGATTCTCACAGTGACTGGCACAGACTCAAAATTCTGCATTTATTGGGGAGGGAAGCGGGCATGTGTCAGCTAGACAAAAAGTTTAGGGATGCAGCTTTTCCACTGTATTTATTTAATCTTTTTCTTTCAAGCAAGTACCCTACTTTCTGCTACAGTTGGTTTTTGACCTTTTTATTCTGCTATGGCTTAGTCCCATACAGTTGTTGTAACCTTCTAAGTGAGAAGAGGAAGAAGGCAGCAGTTACCTGTTTAAAATTATATTTGCATGGTTAGCTTTTCTCATTATATTTTGGGCTAGGGCTCCTTCACAGAGCACCTTTCATGCATTAAAGTCTCCGAGCATTAGTCTGTGAGGGCAGCCTCATGAGAATTTCTGTTGTACCCCAGTGCTTAGTGGTCATTTCTCTATGACCCCTGCCACACGTTTGCACTTCAAAACATCTGATGATGGAGATCCCACAGGCCCTTCAAGCTTGGTTTTCGTAGAAAGGTTTACTGGTTTTAACATTGGTATAGGAAGAGAATTTACATTAAATTCCTAGTGCCCTATTCTTCAGCTGATGTAGAGAATCCTTTTTTTTGCAATATGCTGTTACATATTTAATGATACTTTAAGTGCATTCTTAAGCTGGAAGTGCTAAGTTTGTTTTCTTGACAAACTGTCAAGAAAACACACTGGTTTAGGTTTCTGATTCTCCTCTTCTGGATTTCCTTGCAGGTGTTCATGCCAGCTTTGTTTTTGTCCGGTTTGAATACAGCAGCGAAGCTGCAGCATAACTACTGCTGAGTTAAATGAAAGGGTGATCCTGTGCCAGTAACTTCCAGTTACCTCTTCTTCAACAATGTGCTATTTTCATTTTGTGTACTCTAAAACACAAACCCTTTCCCACCATACTGGTAATTCAGGCAATTGCCTTCTTCTTAAGGATGGTCTTGAACTCATTGCCATTCAGCTGCATCTGGTCATTTCAGGCCATTTCAGCTGCATCTGGTCATTTCAGGCCATTTTTTCAGCTTCTCACGACTGGAGTGAATTCTGGCATTCTTGCAACCATTCCAGATTGTATTGGCCTGAATTTCAACACACATATTCTTCTCCTTCCATCTTCCACATTAATAAAAATGTTCAATATTCTTGGATCCAAGGCATATCTCTTGGAAAAAGTATGGAGTGTAGTCTCAGTTTGGGTAGTTATAAAACCTAATGAATATTCACATGTTTTCTGTAGTGTCCCATGAAGCTTAGTAGATTTCTCTCATCCATTTTTCCAGTCTGGACCATTATAACCTGCTTGAGTGTCATACAAGAATGTAAGAATTTCGTGAGTCAGTGTGTGACATCTGTTTCTCCCCATCCTCAAAGCTAAGTTACCTTGTTACAGGAGAAAATTAAATTGGCATGATTTCTACTTGGAAAAAAAAAAATCAGTGTGACCTTTTTGTTTCCTATCTTTGCTTTGATGGCTACAAGTTCCCAGTTTTAAGGAAATGAAAGTTCGGTTCAGCGGTCTTTTACTTCCTCAGCTTCTTGATTTGTATCCTTTTTTAAGATTATCATTGCCATTTAACCATTTCCAGTTTCCCTGGAATTTTTTTTCAGACATCTACTACTAATAATTTTCAAAAATTACTATTAGTGACTCTGAAATTGGGCCTGCTGAGATATTTTTCAGATTAGCTCATATAAGTATGCTCCAATCTGCTGTATTTGTACAGATCTTACTTCTTTGTCACCAGTTGTCTGGCTCACAGTTGATCTTCAATGACAACTGAAGGGAAAAGAAAATAGGAACAGGTCTCCAGTTTCATTTGCTGGCTGTCTTTCATTTTTGTCAAACAGCAAATTGATCCAATTTGGTCTTCCTCTTACTAGCACTGTACTCGTAGAATAATTGCTCCTTGATTTTGATATCCCTTGCTTTTTGTCTCCTCTATTTTAACCTTTCTGATTTTGGCCTGACACCCTCATGCTGTTCTTCTATACCCATTTGTAGTAATCTGACCTACTTTCTATTTTCTTAATGCTGCTGCTGCTTTCGTAAAGGAAGCTTCGTTGTTCTTTTTCTGTCTATCCTTTGCATTGGAAGAGTTTGTGCTTTGATAGAGTTTCCTTGAGGAAGTGCTAGTGCTCTGGTTTCATAGATACAAGTCTTGTAACCTGATAGGTTTCTGTGTTTATTGAAATCTCTCTTCTGGCCTAGTATTTTTGTTTGATTATTCTTTATTTAGTAAATATTTGGAAGCTTCTTATTTTATAGTAGTTTCTACCAGTGTAACCTTTCATCTTGATGTTTTCAATCAGTTTCTACTCTGTAACCTCTTCCTTCCATTCCTTTTTTTTCTGCTTTGTGTTTAAGGAATCTAGTAGCCTTTATGGATGTCTGTTTGTTGTATTACACCTTTTGTTTTGGGAGTTACAATTGTCCATAACAGTAAAATTCAGTGCCTGAGGCAATCCTGCTAGTTGCTCAGAGCCCCATGAAACCTAATCTTTCTGGGTTTGTAATTCTTACACACTCATACTGTGAGAGTGTTCGTGTTCAATTTCTCCTTTTTAATCCACAGGCACGTTCAATATTCAAGTGCTCCCTCACTTGGTGTTTTTCTCTGTATAATGTACCTCAGAGCAAGTAAATGCTTTCTCTTTGCACAGTGCCTTCTCTGCCCTTTCCTTGCCTGTCTTGCCTGAACAAATACAAAGACTTTGTTTATTCCAAGATGAGAACAACCCTACCAAATCTCTAATTGAAATTATATTTTAGAAAGCACAGCATTCAGTAACATGATAATTTAGAGAGCATGGCATCCAGCTAATTTTTTGTCATTATCTTCTTGGGTACTCATCTCTTGTGTTCTTCCTTAGATGGAGTGAGGATTAACTTGGCTTTGTGACAGCCTTAAACATACCTGTTGTTCCTTTATAATTATATCTTAGCCAAGAATGATGACAGATGTAGTGCATACCTCTGAGAAACCATGTTCCTAGAGAGAGTAAATGAAACACAAAAATGTGGGAAATCTCTGTAGAGCACTTGTCTTTAAAGGCCTTTCAGTTTCATGTGGGGTTTGTGGCAGATAAATTTAAGGCAGTCACATTTCAGAGTTATTGCAGACTTGAACCATCAGTAAGAGGTTTGGGTAGCAGATTCCTCAGTAAACAGACTCAGGTTTGCAAAAACATTTCCTGTCTCGACAGCTTGTCATGAGCTGGAGCAACAGAGTTCTTGCTTTCCCCTCCTTCCAGGCTACGTTTGGTGAAGGCTCTCTCATAGCTCTGTTATGTCAGCCTGTTTCCATAGATCTAGTAATCTGTGAAAGTTTCAACTCCATACTGTTCAGGCAAAAGATGACTGGGAATAAGAAGTGTCAGTTTGATCACATGTAGCAATTCTTTTATCCTGAAATTTTGTCTACTTTTCCCAGCTATGTAAGCTGGAGTAATGATTAAACAAAGCTTCAGTTACTTAGCTCTTCAAACTTGAGGCTGAGAATAAATGCTTAATTGCTGGATGGGAGGACTTCTTACTTCTAAGAGGTTGCTTAAAATTAGGATATGTATAAATTTTATTTTCTTTGAGATAAGAAATAAAGCATGACATAGAACGTGGTCTGTCTGGAAGAGAACAGGATACAGTGCCAAACTATGTCACGTCTTCCATCCGTGCAGCAGTGTATTATTGATGTTGATAATACTCTAAACTCCCTTTCTTTTCTTCTTTCAAGATTCACAATCGATACGAAGGCAAAGACATTTCAAAGCACAAGCGAAACTTGGCTATAGCAGGTGGTGTAACCTTATCTGTAATTGTTTCTCCAGTTGTAGCTGCAGTAACTGTAGGTAAGCAAATACTCCTATTTTGTGTCTTGGTAGCACCTTGCAACCAGAACTCTATAAACACTTATGAATAACACAGCTGAGATAAGAGCTGTAATTTCCTTTTATAGGTGAGGGAACCAAGACAAGGAGGAGTCTGAGGTTATACATTTATTGGAGCAGAATCAAGAATACAGTACTTGATTTTAATGTGGCATTTCTTGAAGAAGTAAAAGTAATTTTCATCTTGAAAGTTGAAGTTTCCACATTGTCGCATCTGTTTTTTAAGATTGAAGTATTTAAAGGTTTTTTAAATGACCAAGAATAAAACTGTTTCCACAGAGTCTATTCATATTTTAACAACTTCATATCAAACTTTTCTTGGTCTCTTATACTTAACATTGCAGTAGTTGAGAAACCACTTGCTTTGCTCTGGGAGTCAGTTCAAATAGTGTCACACTCTTTCTTATGGTGATTGTGAGGATAGCATTTAAGGAAAATCTTCCTGTTCCTTACAAAAAGTTGTCTCATCTTTCCAGGTAATTTCAAGATCACTGTAAACTCAGACATTTTTTGAAAGGGGGGAACTTGCCTAGCACTGCCTTGCTTCTTCGTTGCAGTACAGGCATCTTCACAGTTGCACAGTAAGCTGCTGTGGATAGCTGACTCACACTAAGACCCACTATTTCGTTTTAATCTGGATCATCCCCCTGTACACACAGTGTTGTCTGCACTGTTCCCCCTTGTGCCAGAATCAGTGCTTGGAGAGTAATGAGTAACATCTAGAAGACAGGGGCACTTTTAGCAAGTGATGGTTCAAACTGGCCAGGAAGCTGTGGCTTTAAACTGCTTGTTATCAATGGTGGGCCACTGTGCAAATAAGGATATGCCAGCCATGAAACTGGTGTCAGCCTGCAGTGCATTGTTCTCATTTGGCTGTGGTGTCAGATCCCTGCTAAACAGGTGGTGGGACACGGTCTCATAGTTGTATTTATAGGTCTGCCTTACTTCATTTCTCTCAAGCTGTTTCTTATTCTTGAACAGAGATTAAATGTGGCTTTTCAGGGAAAGGAGTTGAGTTTTATTTTGTGGAGTTTTGCTCTTGCCCCATTGCCATTAACACATGGCCTCCAGTCTCAGGGCATTGTGTGGTTTCCAAAATAATGACCATAAGAATATGGAGTTCCTCCTTGAATGTGAGAAATTTCTAGTGAAGGAAACTTCATGTAATTGGAACCAATCTTTTAGATTAGACTGAGGAGCCTTTCTATTAGGTCTGCTTCTCTCCTGGTTTTTTCAGAATGTGCCAACTTGACATTTTTCAGTCTGCTCATTTTTGCACCTTCTGTATACTTCCATCAGCAAAGCCATAGGATGATTTAATTCCTGTGCCAAAGGACTAACTTCCACAGTCCACTTGAAGTGGTGGAATGGATGTGTGTGTTATCTGTGTGCTTTAGCCTACAGTACCTGTAACTGAGTTCCCCTAATTCCTGCCACCCTGCACTGCAGAATTGTTTACTTTTAAGGAAAACTTATATTGAAAAATCCCAGAGTAATAATAATGTTAAGTCCTATTAAATTGATAGCAAAGCCATGTCTGCCTTCAGTGGATGTAAATTGAAGCCCCTTATTAAAGCAGTAGAGGTACTAATATTTTTAGTTTAATAACATATGAAATAGATCTCGGCTATTTCTGCCTCTCAGGTGGAACATTATTACAGTCCCCAGTGGAGCTTTTGTGAGTCTTTAAAGTACTTTAATTTTGTTTTTAAATATGTTATGGACATACTGAAAGTGTTAATTCATCAATCATTAAGCTTCTCTTCCTACCAATGCTGACAGAGGACATTCTGCCTGATGAAAGTACTTTCCTGTCATTTGACCGTAGTGATTTACCAATATTTCTTAATTTTGCTCCCTCCTGATCTCTTTCAAGTGTGATATTAATCAAATATTAAATAGTCTTGGAAAATGAAATTGCCTTTATGAAAGGCTCTAAAATAGAAGTCACTTTTAATGAAAGACTGTACTTCCCTTTGTAGGAATTGGCGTTCCTATTATGCTGGCTTATGTGTATGGAGTTGTTCCAATTTCCCTCTGCCGAAGTGGAGGCTGTGGTGTGTCAGCTGGCAATGGAAAAGGTGTCAGGATAGAATTTGATGATGAAAATGATATAAATGTTGGTGGAACAAATGCAGGTGTAGGTAAGAAAATTCAGTGTTCCATTTTCTATAAATATGAGCTTTGTGACTTGTATTTTCTGTCTTAGATTCTAGAGTAGTTACTTGCATTTGGGGCTTCTTCTGCTCATTGCTGAAATTGCACTTTTCAGATGATAATAGCTTCTCTGTGTCATTTTGTGCTGGGCTGTAATACAAGTATTAAAGCTTTTCTTGCCCATTTTAATCAAAGCCAGACTGAAGTCTTCTCCACAGAGAAGTTTTAACGTAGCATTAATGTTGTTCTTTCAGAATCCTGGTTTGTGGAAGCTAGTTAGATTTTTTTATATTTTAATAGAGCAAACTAAAGACTGGTCTGAGGCTTCAGTTTCTTGATTACATAGCATTGTCCTGTGTGATAGGGTCTCTCTGTATTCCTTCACTCCATGTTTCCTGTCGTATCCGTGGTTAATTTTTTGCTATCTTAAGTATGCGATGTCAGGCATAACCATTATAGCAGCTCCAAGAAAGGTGTCTTTTAAAATTATTTCTGGTTGTTTATGCGTTTTTGGGGGTTTTTTGACAAAGTTCTCTTTTTGTGACAGTATGTTTTATAAATCCTTCTTCTCAGCATAATTTCAGAAACAGCTTCCGTGGTCACATTCTAGAAACAGCTGAGTGCTGCTTCCATGCCTGACAAGCCTTCTTTGTTTCTGCCTAGATACCACCTCGGTGGCAGAGGCGCGGCACAACCCCAGCATAGGGGAAGGGAGTGTCGGGGGGCTGACGGGCAGCCTGAGCGCCAGCGGCAGCCACATGGACAGAATAGGAGCCATCCGAGACAACCTGAGTGAGACAGCGAGCACCATGGCCCTGGCTGGGGCCAGCATCACGGGGAGCCTCTCGGGGAGCGCGATGGTGAACTGCTTCAACAGGTGAGGGACCTGCTCCCAGCCCTGCTCTGTCCTGCTCTGCCTGTGGGCACAGGAGTGCACCTCCTTGGTTTTCCGGTTTTTGCTTTTTTATACTAGTTCCTATTAAAAGGAACTGTCTCTGGGAGATAAACAGTTCATCCCTGACAAACTTACTGATTTTCAAGAGATCCTGCCTGACCACAATCCGCAAGACTTTGATTTTGTTTAGGGTAAGTGGGGCCTGAGATCTTGTTCTCCTGCTTCCCCAGGAGAGCTGCCTGTAGGCAGGAGCCAGAGGGAGGCAGCTCATGTCTAATGCAGTTTTGTTCTCTGGTGCACCTCACCTAAAAGTCAGAACTGCTGACTGGTTCAGTCATCTGCAGGCACCAAGCTGTGGCTTCAGAACACCTGGGTGGAGTGTAGATTCCAAATGGACTTGAGGCAGGAGGGGAGGCAGATGAGTACCTGCCCTTGCCAAGGTGGCAGTCTCAACTCATGGGCTCAGTGCCCTCTGCGAATTTGGACCTTCCTGGTAGCTGGCTCTCCTGCACCCCGAAGAGGAAGGGAGTGTGTAGAAAGGATTGTTAGCATGTAGGGTTCAGGATGGAATTTGCTCCCTAAATCGGCTGCCAACACTGCTCATTTTGAGTAATTTGGCAGTCCCGGCTATAGAGAATAAAGACAGTGGAATAGTACCAAGAGTTCCCCTATGCTGGGACAGGTGTTTCAGGCTGTGACTGCTGAGTGAGGTATACATACCCTCTTTTCTAAAGAGTTGAGAGTGAAAAACAAAAAAAACCCACTTCAGTTTCACTGTCAGAACACAGATAAACAAGACATTTGGAAAAAAGCTTGTAATTTGATTCCTGGCTTATCTACTGAGCCCAACTTAAGATTGCTCAGGTTTCCATTATTCCTGTTGCAGTTGATAGCAGTACAATATAAAGCAGAATACAGAACGCAGTTCTCTGCCTCTTACTTGATTAGTAGTAATATGCAGCAGGGGAAACACGTGAACTATCATGTCATGAATTTATGTACCCTTCTGGTTGTTTCTACCATAGAGAATAGTGTACTATCTGCAGAAGAACTGTAGCTGAACCTGGAAGTTGTTCTTGTAAATCTCAGGAGGGAAAGAATCCAGAACTTTTTGTTAATGCCTTTAGGAAATTAATGTGGTTTTGCTTTGGGGTGTTTTCGTTTGTTTGGTTTTAATTAAAAAAATAGTCATTTTTGACAGTGGGAACGGAGAACATGTGTCAGTAGGGTAAATAATACATCTGTACTGGAGTGACTCAAGAAGTTTATTACTGACTTGTTTACTTCCTGCCATCTACAAGGTGACACATTTTCAGCTAGTGTGCTTTAACTGTTGTGGTAGTATGTGCAACTCTCTCTCTTTCTCTCAAAGACTGGAAGTACAAGCAGATGTGCAGAAGGAACGATACAGTCTGAGTGGAGAATCTGGCACAGTTAGCTTGGGAACAGTTAGTGACAATGCCAGTACCAAAGCAATGGCAGGATCCATCCTGAACTCCTACATCCCTCTGGACAGGTAAGAGAAATGTGGTGAAAATATATTCTGAGCATGCCTCAGCTGTTCTACACTCAAGATCACACTTTGAAACTGCAGATTTTGTTACAAATGGGATTATATGTGACTGCTTACATTTTGCCAGGGTTTTCCAAAGAGGAATGTCATTACTGTAGCCAGTCAAGTGTTTTTGTCTTTCAGACTTTGTGTTTTCCTTTGGGCTGTTGATTTGGTTAAATACTTCACTTTACAAGACACATCCCTCTCGCTTTCACTGTGTATGTTGGAAAGCAGAAATAGTTTGTTCTGCCCTCCGATGGCCGCTTATAGTCACGGATTCTCCCCTGTTCTAGGGAAAGCAACAGCCTGGAAGTGCAGGTGGATATCGAATCCAAGCCGGCCAAGTTCCGGCACCACAGTGGGAGCAGCAGCGTGGAGGACGGGAGCGCTGCCGGGCGCGGCTCCACCGGCTGCTCCGGCCCGCCCGAAGGCAAAGCCGGCGCCACCAAGTGGTCCAAGGACAGCACGGCGGGGAAGAAGTGCAAAGGTAAGCTGAGAAAGAAGAGTAGCATGAAGATTAATGAGACGAGAGAGGACATGGATGCTCAGCTGCTGGAACAACAAAGCACAAACTCCAGTGAATTTGACTCTCCCTCTCTGAGCGATAGTATTCCATCAGTAGCAGATTCGCACTCCAGCCATTTTTCTGAGTTCAGTTGCTCAGATATGGAAAGTATGAAAACTTCCTGTAGCCATGGTTCCAGCGACTATCACACTCGCTTTACCACAGTCACTGTTCTCCCAGAGGTGGAAAATGATCGCTTGGAAAACTCTCCACAGCCAAGTGGAATCCCTGTGCCTGTTCCAACAGCCCCAAGCACTGATGTTCCACAGCTGAGTTACATTGCTGAGGAAAGCATTAATAATGGATCTTCAACAGACATAGATTTAGGTGCTGGTGAAACACTGAAAGAAACAAACAACAACCACTCACAACATGCTGTGGAATTAAGCACTGCTATTCAGACTGAAATTTAAATCTGTAAGTGCTGCAAAAATATCTTTGCCACTAAAGAACCCTGTCTGAAAGCTGGTTGAATCATACGCAACTTCCCTAAGTTTCAGGTGACCAGCAGAAGCAAGGTTTTGATACAACTGCATTTTCTATATATTTGTCTGATAAGGCAAAGTACTTTGTATGGATCTTCGACCTGTATGAAGAGACATGAAGGCTTTAACCAAGTGCATTACAGCAGTACAAATACGTCCGTGTTTTGTATTTTTGCCACAACTTTGCTTGAAAGCATATACTTGGTGTATTTAGATAAAAATTGGTAAATTCTTAATATGTTAAATGCTGAAATGAATAATATGTCCTGCACTGTTCACTTGGAAAATATGGGGTTTGGGATAAAGGGTGTTAGCTGAGCATTAGTGACTTACAACCATTCTTGTGTGAACTCCTAAATTTAAGGGAAGCAAAGACCTGCAGAGACCTATACAAGCATACTTCAACAGTGAATATTCAGAATGATAATTTTGTTTCATAACTGAACACACTGTATTTAGAATGCATGTAGAATGAACTCCGTATCTTGAGATGGATGTAGCCTGTGTCAGAAGTCTTTGTATGTGTGTACACTTTGAGCAGGGTTATGGCTTTTACATAATTTCAAAACATAAGAAATTGGTACTTAATATATGGTGGAATGGAGACATCACCTGTGTAGAACAGTGGGGTTACCTATTTATTCATGCAACCAATCATGCAGCAGATAAGGCTACTATATAGTGTATAAAAACTGTAAAATAACAATCCAGTGATTTATAAGCATTGTAGACAAGCAGATGCAGTCACCTTTCATTAGGGGGAAAATTGGTGCCCCGTCCATTCTTGGTGCCTTTGGAAAAGACTGGGTTTGAAGTGCCTGGTCGTTTGAGGATTTTACTGTAATGTTTTCCAGAATGTCCTCTTTGGCCACCTTGGATCACAAAAGAAAATCCTAGTGAATAAAATGACTGTCATAGATGTAATAATGAGGTATTGGCCTACCAAAGACTCACTCAGGCTTTAGTGGACTTGACATCTCTTTGCAAGACATGCCTGTCTTCAGTCCCAAAATCTTAAATGCAGTGCAATGACTGCCCAAGTGCAAAGATGGGTTCCCAATATGCTGGCTTTTTTCTTTTTCTTTTGCATATGGAAGATGTACAGCTGAACACAAGCTGAAGTTGGCCAAAGCGCCTGCACTGTTAACATTTTTTTCCTAAGTAATTCACTAAAATGGAAAAAAAAGTTGTGAATCTCAGAATAACAGTTAACAATGTTCTGTCTTGTGTTTCATGTATTGCCATTATGGTGCTACTGGAAGTTTGGTTGGATGAAAAGAATGCCATGAGCTACAGTCCTCTTCCATGACTTATCCTCACCAGTTTCAGTAATAGCTTATAACACTAGTGCCAGTTACGTTATTTGGTAATGCTCGTTACAGTATTTGTATATTTGCAATTCGGTTTTGCTCAATAATATGTGTGTAAACTGCATATCTGAAATAAATGTCTAAATACTGACTTCTAGTGGTGTGTTGTGTAATGTGCTGATCAGCCTTGTATGTTCGTTCCCAGGAAGCCTTTCTTCTGGTAAGGTGCTGACTGCTCTTATCTCTTGCTGCCTTCAAGTATTTTTATATGATTAGGTGTGCTTTGGAAGTTGAATGTTCTGATTCTTGGAAATGTAAGATCTAAAGTCAGTTGCATTTTGTACAAGACTTTAGCCTTCTCTAAGACAAAAAGAAATCTGAGCTGCCTCTCTGGCAGGCAGGACAGTAAAAGGTTTTGTGAGAGGGATGTGGTCTGGCATGAGCTCTCTGAACAAAACTGCACCATCTTGGAACAAGTCAGATCACTGACTAAACTCAAATGCTACTTTCTCCATCTAAAGTGATGATGTTCTCAGTTCACATGGCCTGTACAGAGTTCATTCTGAAACACCACAGATTGGCCGGAGTTTCTGGGGTAACACCTGGTAGTTTTTGCTCAGCTGAACTGCCTGTGCCTTAGGCTCATTTTCTCACCTGCGTCATGAGAGGCTGGGGAAGTGAGAAACTGAAACCAATGGGGATGCATTGCAGAAGCCCAAGCTGGATTGCCTCATCCCAAACCCATATGTAAGTTATACTTCTGTCAGATGGAACAGCTTAAACCTACCTCTTAATTTCTCAGGACCTCAATTTTGCTGTGCAGATAATGAAAATATGGTTGGTTTACTCTGGTAAGTAAATTTTATCAAATAATACCATTATTTTCAGTCACTCTGAAATCATCTGATAATTTTATACATTATGTTAAGAGGTGTGATGGTTTTGGCCAAA
>WEIT01028864.1:0-14065 GCA_013389985.1 Dryoscopus gambensis
GGGTGTTGGCCTCTTCTCCCAGGTACCAGGTGACCAGGCAAGAGCACATGGCCTCAAAGCTGTGCCAGGGGACGTTCAGGTTGGACATCAGGAAGAAATTCTTCACTGAAAGTATGGTTAAGCATTGGAATGGGCTGCCCAGGAAAGTGTTGGAGTCACTATCCCTGGAACTGTTCAAGAAATGACTGGACATGGCACTTAGTGCTATGGTTTAGTTGGCATGGTAGTAATTGGTCTAAGGTTGGAGTTAATGATCTTGGAAATCTTTTCCAACCTTAAGGATTCCATGACCTCAATAAGTGAAAAAGATCCAGAAAAGATTTCCTCCCTTAAAAATAAATGACAGAGGTAGAAGTGACATCATCTTATACTTGTGCCAGTTATGGCCTAGGTGCTGAAATGACAACTCCACTAAAAATATCTATGAAAAAGTGATACCACATTACATTTATATTTTTGGAAAAAGAATGCAGAGAGGATTTTTCATGCTGTATCTAGACATCCAACATTGTTACTGTCAGTTAAACTATTTGCAATTCTGATTACCCCAGCACCTTGAGGTTCCATGCAAAAAACCCCCCACAACCTCTTAAGAATTAAAAAGAATTTACTAATTAATTTGTTGACAAATAGGTTCTTTAAAAAAGCATTTACTGTTCTTACCAAGATTTTCCAATACAATGCTGCAGGAAGATGGCAGGTTTCAGATCAGTGAGGCTTTTTACTGCCCCCCCGCTTCTTCTGTCTGTTTCAAAGATGCTGATTAATCTAAGTTACTACATATCAGTTTTAATTGTGAAGGTTTTCAAGCCCATGTCTGCCTTACATCTGCATTCCCCCTTAATATCTAAATATTACCACTGTGTATAAAGCACTGAAAAACACCTCACAGAGAAGAATAGCCTGTGTTGTATATATATGGCAGACAAACAAAATTCCATGGAAAAACACACACTGTAAACATCAATGCCTTCCCATTGAGGACAGCTGCTGTAACACAATCCAGGGTGCCTGCTGCCAGGATTTTCCACATGAGTGCATCTTCTTTTAACCGCTGCTCAAACACTGGCTGAAAGAGGAGCTGCTAGACTGAACATGTGTCTGCGCTCGGACGACAAATACACGGCACAGCACTGGAATGCAGAGCAAACCTCGGGATTTGGGCGGGAAACGAGCTACCCGCTGCCTGCCTTTGGGCCGAGTCCACAAACACTTCTGCTCTGGCTTTCAGAAATGCATTGTACACTTCCCAGTGAGAAATAAGCGAGTGTGTTTGTGAGCACGCATGCAAAGCAAAGAGGTTTTATGTGGAAATTATCAATAAATGAATCACAATTTATGACAATGGTACAAAATATACATCTCCTGTCGCAGCCAAGTAGAAAGGAAGGACAAACCTACTGGACAGATTTTTTCTACATTAAATAAAATATATATTGCCAGAAAATTTCAAAGATATAAAATACTGTGGGGAGGAGGTCAGAACAGGTCACTGCAGAAAATCTCTTCATAATATTAACAAAATGCAAACCAAGTCATAGATTAGATAGAAAATAGAATCAGGTTTCCGAGCACAAAAGGCACCTCAGCTGCCAAAAGTACAAGAGTAATTAAGGAGCACAAATCAGCTTAAAAGCAGAGAGGAATAAATGGTGTAGAAAAAGGGAAGTGCTCACTTGAATTAATGAGTTTGTAAATTAACATACACACACATTTATCCATACACACACCCACAGCCTTCCACGCCATCAGGGTAGTGTCCTCACTGGACACAGACCAGGCTGAGGGGTCTGCCTGGCTCTGGGTCGGACGTCCTCCAGTTCACCCCAGCTCAAAGGGCCAAGCTGATGGTTTTTCCCTTGACTTCTGCTGCATACTTCCCGCTATACCACTGCAAAAATGGAAGCCTTTTGCCTGAATTTCCCAGGCAGTAAAACAACCAGTGTTGATTCTTGACATATTTTTTATGAGATAAGCTCACAAACATTATAGATTTAAAATTCTAGATATATACCAGCCAAAGCAGACACAAAATTACAGTAAAAGTTGTTTTAACTGGTGGAATAATAAAGGTTTCCTGCATAGATGAGAATACTCCAGGACACCAAAATTCTCTTTCCTCTCCAAAGCCATCAACTGATCTAGTGTCCTCTCTCTGGGTGACAAAAGTAAACAAAGACATGAGCTCTGTGTGAGTGAGAGACAAAGACTATACACAGATCAAGAGAAAGAATTCAAGAAAAAAACTTGAAGGATTGAAACTTCAAGGATTTATGGGAACACCTTCAAATTTATAGGTGTACTTGCTCTATGGAAGGGCTTAAAACTCTGTGTAACCAAAGGGCTATGAAAACAAATGGTTAAAAAGAGATGCTGATACTTCCTTAAGTCTTGTGATTCAGCAGGACCTAACTCACGATTTATGACCTTTTCGAGGCTGGCAATGCTATGATTACTCAACCTGGCTCATAGTTGGCAGACACAGTCCAAACAAGAGAATTGGAGAATCTCAGTTCTAATCCCTGATCATTTACAGGGATTCAGCTGGATCTGATTCAGCACACATGCAGGCACATGCTCTATGTTAAACAAAACGTTACCTCCACTGAAGCTATTAACACTCAGAAAGCACTCAAAGTGCATGCTTAACCAATTACCTAAATTGGGGACTACATGTTCATAAGACAGCTACTCCCAAAAGTGGTGTATTCTTCCTTTGGCTTAATTGCCTACTCAGCTGAGAGTGTCTGCTGTTTTGTGGGAAGCATGGGATGGTCAAGATCAGAATTACTGACCAATAAAATGCATGGTACAATACCCAGTTGAAGCAATAAACAGAATTATCAGTGCAGCTACAAGGGCAGAAGAAGCAGAAAGAACAGCTTTCAGCAGCCTTAGAACAACCCTTTTGGTTCCACCATACCTTGTCTCAGAAAATGTTTCCCAAAAACTTTCAATTGTAGCATATCTTTAGGTTATTGACTAAGTCTAGTGGCTCCAGCCTTGGCATGATTTAGTCCTGTAGTCTCTCAGCTTCAACCAAGCTTGGGGGTTTTTTTGGAAAAAGAAACCCAAAACAAACCATGAAAACAAACTGTTAACAATCTTAACAGAAGCCAGAAGGAACATTACGTTGTTCTTAAGACTCTCTCGGCTATAAAATGCATCATCACAGAGGTAGTGTTAAGAAATGCATGATCTGTGAGATCTGTTTTGGATGTCTTGATGAAATTTCATTTAAAGAAGAAAACTAAATGGAACTGTGTTGTTGAAAAATGAAAAGTCTGAATACAGGAAATGGATAAAAGGATATAACATAGACTAGAATAAGCAAAAGATGTGAAGTCACCAGTTCCAAACATATGAGGTGTTGAACATCCCTTGAAATACTACAAATCTAGGGCTTTCCTTTATGTTAGAATTGCTTATAATTCCCTAATCGACACAGTGGGGTATGTAGTGGGTAGGTAAACACCAGAACATTCAAACACAGAATCAGGTAAAGTTGGACATTAAAAAGCACTCACTTTCTGGATCTCTTAGAACATTACCTACGAAAATGGATCAGGCTCAAACAGAAAAGTAGCAAGAAGCAAATATGTATGCGATATTCATTCTTCTGTGATGCCACACCATTTAGAGACCAAATTCCTTTTGAATTTCACAGAAAAATGTGAACCCCTGCCTACAAAGTTAAAGGAATCATGGCATACTTTCTTGTGAGGAGGACCAGTGAAGTCTGCATCCCTGTAAATGAATATCCACAATATCAGCCAGAGATGAGAAGGTAGCTGGCGGGGGGAAAGCTCAGCATGAGCACACCAAGGGTCAGACATGGCTATGCACAATCAGACATTTAATGAATTTCTGCAGACAGCTGCTTACATAACTGTCAAGCTGCCCTACCAGCCCTCAAAAGCACTGAGGCATTTCCCCTCCTTTAAGGAGGGGAAAAAAAACCCACTCTGAAAGATAAGAAAAGCAAAACTCATAGGCTGCAATGGTCGCAATTACATATAATAGGTTATGACTACATGGTTTAAGCTTTAATTATTACACTGATGCCATTTGTCTACTATTGGATGTGTGGAGAAACCAGTTCTAACTTGTCAGATATGATGAACTCATGTTTTCTAATGTTTAAAGAGTTATACTTTGCCCTTGCCTTTTGCCAGTAGTATATTTCCCAAATTAAAGGAAGCTATTTTATACTCTTTTAAACAAAGGTTTAAGAAATTTGCCATAGGAACAAACTTCCTGAGTTTCATTATCCGGAGCTTTAAAATGACTGGCAAGCTTCACTTTTGAGTCATATAAGTTAATTGATGACACCATAATCAGGAGGAGTAATGCTAGTCTAATCAGGTATTCTTTCTTCCTGGTAAATACAATCCAGGATACCCCGAGGGATTCTGCTAAGCACAGATGTAGAGAAAAGCACACAGAAAAAGAGGACAGGAACACATTTTTCAACATGTCTTTTCCCCTTATTCAACTGTCGAAGAGAACAAACGCATTGTCCGAGGGGGATTATAAATGAGCCTCTGCCCTAAGTTAAAACTGAACTTCTGAAAATATACATGCTACCACTTTGAATTTCATCCTTCAGATACTGACAACTTTTATCCTATAGCAAAGATTTACAAGACAGAAAGGTATTTTAAAAAATCATTTACATCTACAAGGCAGATTATGAAATTATATACTTTGTCTTTCTGGTGAAAAGAAGGGACAAAAGGACAAAGGAATCCAGCCACTGATTTATCCATGGATTTGCCAAGCCCCATGGACAAGCTGATGAAAAAACTTTAACTATTTTCATTTGATTAAAAATGTAGTTTAACAATCTTATAGGAAGGCTCCTAAGAACATCTTCACCTACCTTTAAACTAAGACTAATTAGCACACTCTGCAGCTTACTTCCCTGCCCATAAGGCAGCAGCACTTTCCCTCTTGTGAATGCATCAAAAAGAGAGCTCAGACGCAACAGCTTAGAGGAACAAGTATTGGAGAAGAGTCAGTGATGGACTACTACAAAATTGTTATGAGAAGTAATTTCAAGAAAAAAAAATTGTTCTGGCCTCATGTACACCTCACTTGTTTTGTCCTTTAATGGAGACAAGTAAAACATACTGACTGCTGTCGCCAAAGTTAATTACTTTTGACCAATATTCTAAGCCTTACATTGTCAAAGAACTGCTGCAGTACCTTTCTCCCCATCTGTCCCAAACAGAGCTGTTATATCTACTTGTCACCTCTATCACCTGGACTAGAATATACATGATTTCACGTTGGAAGCAGACAGATGCTGGAAGTGGAAATACCTAGTTCAAGGTTACTGTAATCTCACTAGTTTGGCTTTGAGTGAAATATTCATTCCCTGAACTGAAATGTCCATCAAACTGTCATATGAAATCAATCTGAACCTATCTGTCAAGAAGAACAGAAAAATCTTCAGGAGGACAGGGGTTGTCTCCTGGAGTCAGTCATTCAATAGCTGTAAAGATACTGGCTTACTGCAAGAAGTGCAAACACAGTTGAGAAAGCAGCCTGTCACAACCATCTCCCTCACAATTTCATTGCTCATGTGGAGTATACCTGTATCTTCACTTATGTAGGGCTTCACGTCATTAAATTATAGGCATTTCCCAGCTCTCAACTTAGAAAACATCTCATCCTCTCTCTAACGAAAGAAATACTTTTATGCACAGGAGAATTTACAAAACCTGGTTGTTTACCTCCCTTTGCAGGTTGTAAGACTTTCACTTCAGTGGAGGAACCACCTGTGAGCTTTCCCTTTTCCTTCTCTCCTACACTACTGCTTAGTTAATGAAATTGATTATCGCTTAGACTTAACTCCTATGAAATTAAGGTAAGGCCAGACAACAAGGTCAAAAGTCATCTGGGGATGGGTGACACGGAGCCAACAGGATCACATAACCCTGCGCAGCAGTGTATGCACATCTGCCCAATTTTTTCTTGTTGATCCAACCAAGCTATGGCAGTTAAAATAAGGGAACTCATGAAGGATAAATCATCTGAATCTTTTAATTCTTCATGGCAGCAAAGTGTGCCATATCTGATGAAACTAATATTCAGCCCTCCAAAAATTTATAGCAAAATGCTATATGATAAGGAAACCTTAAAAAAATGCAACTTCCCAAGTATCATAATTTTCCAAGGAAAAGCCCACTTTCTACAATAATTACCTCAAGTGAGACACACTAGGAGATGGCAACATAAACTTCAGGATTATCACCCCTCTGAGTCACTTACACCCTGTTTATATCCAGTTGAGGACTCAGTGGTTCCACCACTATTCATAACATTTTGCCTCATCCTTCAAGGGTTTTTCCTTTTTCTTTTAATAGTTTCCAGAAACCAGGGAGATTCTGACATGCTAAAGTGACAGAATGCTACAGGTAACCATGTTCAGCAGCAGAATACTAAAGGTTACATTATCATACACATACATATTTATGTATTTTTAACCTTTAAGACTGAAACAGTTTATCATACACAGATTTTTTTACCTTTCAAAATAAGGATTACAAGTAAATCTTTCCTAAAATTCTGTCAAACACTCTACTCAGAGCATTCGTGAAACCTGTTGAAACATAAGACTGCACTCATGCCACCCTATAAGGCTACTTTAGTCACCCAATTGCCTCTTAACCCATAGTTGAGTAATTCCAAAGTAGGGAAAATTTCATATATAACATGACTGCCCCCTTGTGCCGAACTAGATCCTCTTCCATTAGAAGGGTGGTTTCTCACATCTCTAACTTATTTCTCTTGTCTTAATATGGAAAAAACCCCACTAAAAACTCATTAAGCTAGTCTATTGAGTATGAAATTAGAGTTCTACAGTTCTTGAAACTCTGACAAAACAAAATGTAAGGTAGGGATGGTAGAAAGCAATTTGGAAAAGAGCAATGCACAATTCCGAAGTGATAGGATCTTAAATCACTGTCAGGTTTATTAACAGAAGGAAAAAAGAAAATAAATAAATAAAACAGCAGGCTGTTTTCTTTACACAGTTCTTTTTTTCATGGAATAACCTGGGTTGAAAGGGATCGTAAAGGTCATTTAGTTCCAAACCCCCTGCCATGGGCAGGAACACCTTTCACTAAACTGGGTTACTCAGATCCTCATCCAACCTGGCCTTGAACACTGTCAGGGATGGGACATCCACAACTTCTCTGGNATTTGGAGGCCCTGTAGTTCAGTTATGAAACGAATTATATTAAGTCAAATAGCAGGACTGAGCTCACTGGGTCAGACACCCAGAGTGACTCATTGGCGGCTCTGAACACAGAAGCCTGGGTTCAACATGTGAAATAAACTGTACTACCAAGGGAAAATTCCCAAAGGACCTCAGAGGTCCAAGTGAGCACACAGACATATACAGGATAAACGTATACTTTTCAAATTATTTTGGATAGAAACCTAGGAGCTAAGAAATGGCAAAGTTAATTTTCTGGGAGTTACTATTTCTAAGCATACATCCAACATAGTTCCTAAAGGAGCACAAAGGTGTCTAGAATGCAGCATCACAGATTTAATGTCAGAAAAATAAGAAGCCATCAAGCTAACTGTAATGATTTGAGTCTGAAATACACCAATTTGCCAACAGAATTAAAGGCATCACATTCCAAACATGAACATATCCAGTGGTATCACCAAGATCAGCCGACTTTTCTCCCATATCCTCAGCTCATTTCCTCCTTCTGTCGCTGCTGATATGGCTATTCCTGTTCACTGAAGCTCACATCCTTCAATTACTCTCTTTCCTCCTCTCTCATTCTCCCACAACCCATCTGCTTCTCCACAGCATCCCTAAGACTTGTCCCCTTTCTCTCCGACCCTCCCCAAACCCAAGTCATTCAGGCATTAGTAGTGCTCCAGCATTTCAGTGAGCTGACCAGAGGAAGCACAGATGGGCCAAGGGTAACCCAGGAACTAAGGTACAGCTTTCTGACTCATTTTGTTTTCCTACTATCAAAACTCTTTCCTCCTCTCTTTTCAGTGTCTGTACTAGAGCTGTCACTGCTGCCACGTGCACTGTGAACGTTTTTTCCATCAAAGTGTAACTCTGTAGAGCTATACATCTCCTTTCTCTACTGCATGTTTTATATGTTCTGCAGTCTACACAGATGCCTTGCCTAATCAGGTGGGAACTGAACTCAAAACTTGCAATTCAGACGTGAATATTCTCAGACTTCAGACTCTTGGCTTGTTTTTATCTTTTCCTCTCTTCCCCCTTTTTCTTTGTTGTTGTTATTATCTTTAGGTCTTTCTGACACAGAGACACCTTACACACATAAAAAAAGGTATTAACAAACGAGACACTCCTGCCATCCAAGTATTTTTAATAATACATTCTTCTCTCGGGGGATCTGCAAACTATACTGACTACAGCTCCATTAGGTATGATTTATATCGAACTGTTCTTGTGAGAAGTTCATACCCTTAAAATGTGCTTCCCTCAGAAAGAGTTCCTAGTTGTACCATGTCTCAGATATTGCTGGTAATACTGCAAGGCCTACAGTATACATTATTGCCAGTTCATAATTCACAGCAAAAGTCTGAAAACTTTCAAGCTTTCAGACAAAAAGACAGAAACAATTAAGAGCTCTAATAATCTGATCCTGCTGTTTGCAGCACAGTCATTTAAAATTATTCATGTGTTTCAATATGGAAGTGATTTAACATAATTTAGCAAACCTGAAACCTACATTAAGATGTAATAATGATGAATGGATGAGACCCAGCACACACACTTACAGAAAATCTCAGAGTCGTGCAGAGTAAAGGAAGTACCTCAGAAAACCTGGCAGGTGCCCCCATGTGGGTGGTCTAAAAAAAAAAAAAAACCAAACAAAAAAACAAACCACCCAAAAAAACCCCACAAAATTCAAAATTAGCATCTGAAATTTTTACATAGGCAGGACTGAGTTAGGTTTCTAAAATAAAAAGCAGATGGACTGAGAACACTTTCTAAATTCACTGCAGAATAAATACTGTGGTTGCATCCCCCCATTATTTATTATCCCAGCAGCCAATTCAGGACTCAAACACAGCTATTTCTTGTCTACTACCTTCCGGTTCCTGGCACAGGCTCCATATACACCAACCACAGTGCAAATCCTCTAGGACAAAGCACACGTGCAAATCTTTACCTTTCCTTCCAAATAAAGACATTTCTCACAAAGCCTAAAAACTGTGAAGCACTAAGAAATTAATAAAACAAGACTAATGACTGGCATTTCAACTTCTTAGTGTGTTTATCACAGTTAGAACATGGATGAAGTTTTGTAACATCTGTTTAATTAGGCATCTGACTTCCTGCTCCTACTGCATTACTTATTTATTTTATGGAATGCGTAATAACAAGAACCATTAAATGTTGCCCAGTTTTAAAAATAGCAAAGAGTTATGGGTGGAAAGAGAAAAGAGATACTTTTTCTGCACACTGTACTAAGGAATGGTGTGGTATTTTGGGGTTCCATCATCAAACAGAAATGAGGAACTATTTTTTAAACACTAGACATTTCTATAATGAAATAATCTCCTTTAAAAAAATAAAGTTATTGGTTCACAATTTTTTGTTTGCTTTTATTTTTAAAAAAATCAAATTACATACATACTGGTGTCAGCTCTGGTATGAGTTTGGTATCTATGAGCTGTTCTCAAATTATGGACAGTAGCTAAATAGGTATTGATTAGGGAAAAAAAATAGATACAAGGGCTTAACTGCTTTTTCAATTAAAAGCTGCACTACACGGAAAAAAAAATCAGGTCATGGGGATAGTTCAAGTACTTTTCACTACCTACATATTAAAGGTTTCAACAAAGTGAACTTACTGTCAGACACAGACACACAAGTAATTTCAAGTAATGCGAGATCCAGCTTTCTGTTCACTGCCCTTCATATTTGTTCTGGAATGACCACAAAACATTTCTGCCATCGCCTGGTGTTTTCCAGTCATACACAGACTGGATAATGGGATTGGCCTCCTTGAAAGTGCCATCCCTCAAAAAACCACTGCAGCTACAAAATGCATCCTCACAACCTCTCATTAACCAAGACTCACATAATGAATGTTACATTTCTGCTGTGCTCTGCTCACTTCACCAGCTCTCTGCAGGACGTTGTGCCACACCGAACATTCTCTGCCTATATTTACAAGGCTGTAATTTTCAGGGGCCCCAAATCCCTGAAATATCAAGTCCCTGGGAGCCACGCCACTCCCAGTAGCTCCCCTGTTCAGGAACAGTCACATTTCTGTACCAATGACACTTGGCTGCACAGAGGATGGGGCTTGGCTGTGGGGCAGGCCCCTGACCAAAAGGACATGAAGACAGATAAACAGCAACAATTGCCACTTTCTGATGCATTTGACATTATACTCTGCATTTTACATGTGGAGGAAAAACGAAAAAAATGAACACAAACACATCCGTTTTCCTCGGGAAAGACAGACATGGAGGAGTAACTGGACATAGTGATGGCAAGCTTCTGTATTTATTTTTATCCCAAAAAGCACTCAGTAACCACAGAATTGAGTGGGATGCAGGAACCTGAGAAAAACACAGACCAAAACACAACCACAGGTCATAGGTCAGTGCTTAGCTTTAGTTTGCTAACAGGCTGACAACTAGTGTAAGATATTTAAGGTATTTTGTCTGCAAGACAGGGAAAATACTTCAGCTTTTCCCAGTTGAACTTCGTTCTGGAAGTAAAACAAAACACATAGTTCCACACATGGGGATGACAGAAAGTCCCCGAGACCCTGAGTGAAATCACAACTATATTCAGTCCTTGCAGTCACATGAAAACAAATTTCAGTCATCAGTTCCATGGTCTCCCATGGGCTCTCTATCCAGGGCAAGCACCAAGGCCATGCATGCTGCATTTCACACATCCAGCATCCAGGATGATGCAGAGAGCTCCCCACTTTGCAGCTCTGCTATGGATTTGGCACATGTTTAAACCAAAACCTTCCACTGCACTAAGCTTTGCTACACCAGTAGGGTGTTAATCACACTTGGCCATGTTTTTAGCTTTGGAAAAAAATCATCAATAGTGATCAGAAACAGCAGCTGCAGAAGAAAGTCTTTAATGTGTCGATGTTGTAAGTGAATTTCCAGAGAAGTACAGCCAAAGGAAAATGCTATATTTAGTCTGAACTGGGTACTGGTCATACTGAGACCAGCATTTACTTATCCAAAAAACCTGCAGCAATTTCTTTGTAAACTACTGTGAATGAAGTTAAAAAGAAAAACATATTGATAATATATCCAAGCAGTTTTGAGGTCACTTTTACCCACCGAATGTACATCATGCAATTTCCCATACAATTATAGTATTATGCCAGGTAAACTAACCCATTTACACCTCTTGGAATTGTTTCCCTGTGCATTAACACTTTACAGAAAGTTATTTTCTTTTAGCATTGCTGTTCTGGTGCACTATTCAGCAATATTTAAACCAGCTGTTGATGTCCATTTTTCCAACAAAGTGCACTTTTTGACAAAAGATGCTCTAACAAGGTATTATTAAAATTAGTGATCCAAGTATTCAAGCACAAAGGTCCCATGTACTGTTGGTTTTAAATACCATAATGTTCTATGCCTGGGCTTGATAGGTGAGCCTGGAACTAGATGATTGGGTCAAAAATACATTAGATGAACTATTTCGTTGTTAAGCTATGTTAGTTTCCAGCTCTGCCCCAAGCACAGAGACAGATATCTGTGACTACACTCACATCCACAGCCACCGTTTTACTAAAGAATTTATTTTATTTTTACGAACACTAACATTTTGACTGATAGTAGAAAAATAATTTTGCTAAAAATGCTCATTTATTAGTTTGTATCTGCACATGGAATAAACCTCAGTGGTCAGCTATGCCTCTTGGCTGGCACGCACCGACCTTGACAGGCATTCCTAAAACCTCATGCTGATATTAGGTTGACTCTTGCTGGAAAGCCATGATGTTGAATCCAGGTATGTTTGCTACATAGATTTAGCACAGTCTGCAGCATCTGTGGGCATAATGTTGCCCAAAGATTTTGGAGTATTCCAATCTAAATGCTACTTACAAGTACTAAATTTCACAACTTAGTAATTTTGTTACTCCATTAGTAAAATGATATTATTATTTGCATAACCTAAACACTAAACATAATTAAACATATCCTGTTTATTAGATAAAATAACTCCCAACAAAAGTGCCCACATTATAAAATAATCAAGTTTTTAACCTCTTTTTGTATATCCAACATATCAAAAGAAAAAGTAAAGCCATTCTCCATCATCGTAACATAAAATGTTTACTCCTGCCTTGAATTTTAATTCTGGAATTAACTCAAAATGATGATAAATTTAACCTTTTTTACTAATAGATAAATTGGGATATTTTAATTGTCTCTCCCATCCAATAAAAATTAAAAGAAAAGAAAGGTTTTGCACTTATCATTCTGCAGCATGCCCAAAGTAAACAATGATAAAAGTTAGTAAGTGGGGAGTTGCTTGTTGTTTTTACAGCATAGGAGCCCTGTACTTCTGAATCACTAAGCAGCTGGAGTCTGGTTTAATTACTTAAAATCAATCAAGATGTAAACCAGCACTTGGAGACCAAGGAAGGCAACATTCATCTGCAACAAAAAAGAAATAGCTAACCTATCTTAGCTTCTGCCTAGACCGTTTGTACACCAGAAAAAGTCAACACATTACTTTTATACCATGTCAGTAACGTAAAATAGCCAAACAGTAATTTTGCACTGCGCTTGAGTACATCAGTTACAATTTGCAGTAAGGGAGAGAAGACCATGACAGTATTATTTCATACAGGTTTGCAACCTCTAACACAGAAGGTATTTGCCCAGTACTGACTTCTGGCAAATAGCAGCACCAGTACATGACAGCACTTCCCTCTCCAATAAAAAAAATAGATAGAAAGTTAACATAATAAAAAGAGGAGACACAAAATTGCAAACTCTATGTTCCTGCCTGAATTTTTTTAATCTTATTAATTCTTCGATAAAATTCTTTTATTGTAATTATGCTCATATTAAGAACACAGCACAGTAATGCTGCAGCTTGACGGAGTGCTACAGCCTTTTACAGGATCAAAGGGAATCTAATTATCCCTTCTGGTCTTCAGAGCTATAGACATAAACTGCACACTCTATTTAATCTATGAAAAAAGCAGCCACCCACCACAGTACCAAAGAACTTCTCCCTGAAGATAAAAGAGGCAAGTAACCTCATGGGACAGATGTTTGCCACACCACTCATTGCGCAGTCAGAAGCGGCTCAGTTGCTACAGTGTCGAGGGTGAAATAAGACACCACAAAGAACTGCCCAAGTCTTCCGCACATCTCAGGTTAATCCACATATAAAAATAAATATTGTAAACAACTGCCTGTACTACAAAGGCACAGTCAGTCAACTTTAGCCAGCTCTGCCGTGGACACTGGATGCATAACACAGGAACAGTTTGTGTGGTGGGATCCCACCTATTCTATATCATACAAACACAGAACAGTCCCCAGCTCAAAGGGCTTCCAGGTGAGGCATAGGATAGCAGAATAAATATATCCAGGTGCAACAGCACCTGGTAATGTCACATTTCTCTCCGCACAGCAGTAGCTATGGTACTTTCCAGGCACAGGGAAGAGTTTATAGGTATTTTTAATCTGGGCAGCTGCACACAGAAATGCACCACATCCAAACTATTAGCTCGTTGCTACAGCAGATATGCCGTGGCATTTTGGCAGTGCCCCTAGATAGTATCAATATTCATAAGCCAGAAATAAAGTTCTTATAAACCATGATGAACATACTAAAATGTCTATTTGCCTTTCAACATTTAAGTGAGAAGTTTGCTGAGGTCCTGCTCTGCTACAACCACCCAGCTCTTGAGCCGCAGACAAGCTCTGCAGGCCTCTACAACTGGGACTAGCAGCCAATCAATAATTTCTCACATCAGAGATTCCCCGAATCCTCTCCGATGACTACACTGAATTGATCACTGCTCGCATAAGGGGTTAGCCA
>WEIT01028865.1:6470-22576 GCA_013389985.1 Dryoscopus gambensis
GCCAGCACCGCGTCCTCTCCGGGAGGCCTGAAACCCCCCCCGCCTGCCCACCCCTGTGCCTCTCGGGTAAAGCCGAGCTTGAGAATACTTCAAAATACTCCACTGCGCGAATAGAGGGTAGGACCGGGTCAGGGTGCCGTGGCTCAGGCTGGGAGTGGGGGTTGTGCAGTAGGACCGTTGCTCCTGTGGCCGGTAAGCCCTGCAGGAAGAAGGACTGAAAACACCGGGAAGAGCTTGGCCCCGTCCTCACGGCACTCTCCCTGCAGGTGTTTGTACGGGTGGAAGAGATGCCCCTTCTCTAAGGCTGAACGGTCCCATCTCTCTCAACCTTTCCTCGTAGAAGAGATGCTTTCTTGTCCGTCATCCTTCTGGCCCTTTGTTGCCCTCTCTGCAGGATGTTCATGACTTCCACACCCGGGAGCCCAGAACTCAGCACAGCCCCGCAGGTGTGACCGCAGCAGTCTGAGCAGAGGGCGGGAATCCCCTCCCTCGACCTGCCTCGTACAACCCAGGATACCATTCACCTTTTCAGCAAGGGCACATTGTTGGCTCGTGTTCAATTTCGTGCCCTCCAGGATGCCCAGATCCTTTTCTGTGATCTCTTACCTTCCTCAAGACAATGAAATATAACTGCTTTTTGACCACAATAAACTGAGGGAAGTCTGTTAAGAAGGGGATTTCTTCCTGACTTGAAATGGCAAATGCGCCATGAAAGGATTTAAAAAATAAACAAACTCAAATGCAAACTGATGAACAAAGAACACTCCAACTCTCAACTTCCCCAGTATTGGAAATCATGTTTGAGCTGAGACAATTTTTGTAGACCTGTTTTGAAATCAAATTACTTACTTCTAAAAGTACCAAAATCAAGTAAGGTTCCTTGACCAACCACAAAATAACAACCCCAAAACAAAATATGCTTTTAGAGCTACCATTAAATTTACAATTCATGCATCTTATGCCTAAAAGTGTGTGAATCAGAATTGTAGGCAAAGCTGGTAATGTTGTACATGTGTAGGGATTACTAATATTTTTTGGTATGCAACCTTTTTCAGCTGTCCGCAGCTTTGACAAACTTTCTCTGTGATAGTATTAGGCATGGTTTGCGTCTGTCTCAGATGACAGTTTTGAGAAATTTTTAGCCAGCACATTTCAGCTGTGTCTAGCTTGTTGCTTTGCCAAGTTTTTGAGCGAAAACAATAGAATAGCCGCTGTTGGTGACTGCCCTCCCCCCTCCCCTTGGTTCCTTTGTGTTATGTTAGAGTGGAGCAAAAGAGCACGATTCCTTCTGGTTTCCACGTTAAAGAATCAGAAAAAAACCCCTAGGACTGCCACTATTTAGCTTGGACGTGTGACAGAGAAGTGCCACATCCACTCCTATGGAAACCCTTGTTTGTACATGCATGTTTGAAATTTTTCTAATGTTCGTGGTTGAACAGGCTGTAAATTAATTCTATGGTTCCCTTGTGTGACTCGATTTCATGAACATCTGTGCCTTTGTACTGACTGTTTACACCTCTTTCTCTGTATCTCGAAGGGAGGAGTTACAGGAAGAACCCGAAAGAGTAACAGGTATCCCATTGGCTTCCAGTACAAATGGAAGAAAAGATCATGTGACATGAGGATGGAAGGAAAAAAGCCCCCAGAAAAGAGAAGAATGCTCAGGACAGGCTCTCGTGAGATAAGGGCTAGGATAGTAAAGCATCTAAGCCTGGGATAAAGCCAGCTAGGCTTCAGGTTTTTTAGAAGGGAATAAATTTAAGACTAGGTAAAAGATAAGTTAGATATGAGGGTGGGAACTAACCAGGGAAACCGTTGCTTATCAGCACAGAACAAGACTTGATAAAAACCTAGTGAGGAGGGAGAAGGAATAGATTTTTCTAGATAAAGAGACAGCATTCAGAAAGAATGGACAAAGTGCTGCATAGCAGCTCATTAGGTGAATACTGGCACACTGAACAAGATGCAAGTCCTATGGCAAATGATCGTGTCATCATGCAATTAAAAATTCCATCACCGTGCGCATCACAGAAGCCCAGTTACCCTCGTACATTATAGAACTTCCTATTTTTAAATGACTAATAGTGCTATTTGCATACAAACTTGTTTAGAAGGTAATAAAAAAGGCATTTCAAAATACCAAATACTTGGGAGTAGCTTTGAAATATAGTTAGGATTTACATAGCAGTAACAGAAACTGCTATCCCTGTAACAAGACTGTTCAGCATAGCTTCTGAAGTACTTGATTAGCCACTTAAGTTAATTACACTTAATAATTTTGGAAATGTGCACAGTGAGCCCAACCATTAAATTAATAAAGTATTGTAGAGAAGGTTTCAGGATTAAACATTATTTCTGCCTCTGCAAAATCCAAGGGGAAAAATTTTGAAAAGCAACCCAGAAGAGTTGATTCAATGTGTCCAATCCAAGTCTAAAGTACTGTAATTCAGTTTTTACAACATCGAAATGGTAATCTGTCTGGTTAGGAAAGAGGCCTCAATGGTGTGAAGTGCATAGCTAGATACATGAAAAGAATGTAGCCCAATTCACGACTGTACTGAGAGATTTGCTTTCCTTTTTGTCCAGCCATCTCTGTCTTGCCCTGACGTTGTCACAAACTTCGCCGATGACGAAAACTGTCCTGGGCCATCCCATCCTCTTTTTGAAGCCCTTCTTACCTTGACCTTACTGTGAAGCTAAACTGAACAGTGACTGAGTACTTAGAGTAGTCTGCATAGAATTTAAAAATTTGGCACAAATTTTGCCCAGTGCTAGGATTTCAATGTAATGTACCTTACTCCAACAGGACTGAAAAGGCTTTCATGTTTCTAGTTGAAAAATCAAAATATTACATTGTCACTCCAACTTATTTCAGCTTTTCACATTCTCCTTTCCTAACGGATATTCTCTTTACTCATCCCAGAGCCACTTACGGTTCTGGCCTTGTTTTTTTTTTAAAAAATCCACCTGCTACATAAATGTGATAGTCTTCTAAAAAGCTAGGCTCTAGAATTTGCTTAGTTCATGTTACTTAATGCATTGCAGTGAGCAGAGGTTTAGCAGATGGAGGAATTCTTATAATTACTTCTAGGTAGCACATTAAAATAAACATTCCTATAAGCAGGGAAGTGAGTAGGTCTCAGTTTCTTTTGTATTGTCTTTTGGGTTGATTCTCAGTGATCTGCAATGCAAGCAGGCTACAGTAGAAGCTGTTCTCCTGGTTGCATGATTAACTTGGCATCTATTAAGAAGAAAATTGATGGTGAACCTTTATGTCTCATTGGAGAAATAGTTACCTCTCGCACCAATCTTTACAAGGCTGTTAAAAAGTTGCAATGCTGAGACCTCCCACTGCTTTCTTACACTTAATGAAAAGATTTAAATATCACTGAAGAACACAGAACCACGTACAACTGATTTACATGCCTCCTTTCCTTTGGCAAATAGGCTAAACAAGGCAGATGTATGTGTGTTTTTCTCCTAACTTGCCCTCTGCTTCATCTTTGCCTGTTCCCTTTTTCTAGTGATTCTTTTGGGATGGGAGGCCACAAGACCTACCGATGGGGACATGCGGCTGGGAGCAGAAACCAGGGGTTTCACTAATTCCAATCGTCATTTGCCATGGCGATAAGTGCAAGCAGGACAGCTATGTACTTCTCTTTTTTCCCTCTCTTTACCACTTGACTAAAAACAGGAAAACAATCTCTTGCTCTATATTTGTACAAGGGAGTCGCAATTATGTATCCAAATTCTAACTGTATTCTACCTCAGTAGGTAACAATAAATCTTATCATTTCTTACCTCCACGGACCAGAGTTTTAAACTCTCTCAAAATAGAAAAATTACAGTATCTCATCTGAACGTGCATGTTCTTCCTTACTACAGGAAGAGCTAAAACTCTTAATGCTTAAAAAACTAGCAGATGATAAAATTCCTGGAGATGCAAAGTTCTCGAGAAATTTTAGCAGTGATATGAGAAGAAGCAGTGGCAATACTTCCACCAGGTTACTTAGGCTTACAGCAATGCTCCTGTTCCAAGTTAGATTTTTGTTGAATTTCAAGCTAGTACTTCCTCCAGGCTAGGCCACACATGCAAAATAAATTAAAAAAAAAAAATCAGGGTGACATACTGGGAATGGCATTTTTGATTAATATTAAGTGAATACAGTAAATCCCTTTTGAAAAATCTTAGTATCACCAAGTTGAGATGCTTTAACCTCTTCCCTAGCTATAATAGCATCAGGAATAGACTAGACTAGACTAGACTAGACTAGAATAGTTCATTTGGACTGCATGACCACTTCAGGGATGAACCACTAATAAAGTGCATTATTAAGTGCACAATCCAAATGCTTCTAAACACTGACATACCTGGGGCATCAACCATCTTTTAGGAAGCCAGTTCCAGTGTTTCACCACTCTCTTGGTAAAGAAATGCTTCCTAATAATGTCTAGTCTGAATCTCCCCTGGAATAGCTTTGAGCCATTCCCAGGCATTCTGTCCCTGGATCCCAGGGAGAAGAGCCCAGTACCTTCCCTTCTACACCTCCTCCTCAGGAACCTGCAGGGAGCAATGAGGTTGCCCCTCAGCCTCCTTCTCTTTGAACTAGACAAAGCCAGTCTTTGTATAGGACTAGACTATAACTATAGAGATGATGCACTAACAATAATGCTCATCAATTATTGTCATCAAAAATCTATATAAGCATTAATTCCCCATCTCTGAGCATTTAACCCATACCACATTCATTTTTACTGAAGTGATTATAGGGCTCATTTAGATTAAATGGGAAGATAGTTTGCAGTTTCTGCTAGCATAAAGCAGTAGCAATATTGCTTGGGAGGTAATTTTAATTGACCTCAAAGAAATTGTTTCAGCCTGACCCCGTCAGTTTGGGCAACACTGGTCTTTCTTACACTATTTCCTCAGGACTCCACAGAACATCAGCAGTATAGATCTGTGGTGTAACAAGTTCCACACCTGACCTCACTGACATCAGAGCTGACTGATGTGAACCTAGACATACACATTCCTGGATTCTTGACCCAAGTATGCCAGTGTGCTCAAGGGCTGATTAGTAAGGCCTTCTTTAAGTGGAGTTTTATCTTACGATGTGCAAGTTTGCAATAGAAAAAGCCCATTCGACTAGGTTATAAGATGATGATCAGAAGCCCTTGTTGTCAAAATGGTCCGTAGGCGTGAAACCCCATCTCTCTGCTAAATCTGGTGTCAAAAGCACTGAAGGACAGAGGTCTTGTCACAGTACTAAAAAATACTTTGGCTGGGCATAAAAAAATGTATCTGGTGAACTGTTAAAGGAGTGCTGAGTCGGTCTTACAAGTGCCTGAATCGCACTGATTGTGTGCTGTAGTGCTGTAAATTCCACTTAAGAGATAAAGAATTGCTTTTCTGTTGAAAGTCTGGAGAAAACAGCTTCTTTCTCTGTCAAATTTACAGCATCCACGTTGGCTGTGCTGGGTATGTTTGCTATCTCAGGTGTACCATTCAGAGAAAATGTCCACATGTTAAAAGGTTAATCCTTAATTTTACACTCTCTCATAGGTACAATAGCTGTCAAATATAGCCTTGCAGTATATGCTGTATGAAGCGGATTTCTTAAAAATATTTTGGGACTATGTTAGGAGGCTGGACGTAAGTAGTTTGACAATGCCTTCTCTTATTAATTGGTCCAGGTATATCAGGTGTGGCTCAATGATGAATTTTCAGCTGCATAGTTCATACAGACCATAGCATTATTTATCCTGTGCAAACATTGAAACGACACGCATGCTTTTCTCACTGTACGGTCTGGTTATTTTTTCATTGTCTTTTATCAGGATTTTCATCAATGTTTCCCCACAGCTTCCAGATTGTTCACAATGCAGATGCAGCAGTTCTGTTCACCGGGCTGGGCAACAGCAATCACGTTACCCATGCCCTGCATTCTTTACATTAGTTGCTCATAGGAAGATAAATTTAATAGCTACTACTAATTGGGGATGGAAGGACACTCAGTTGGTTGTTTTAAAATCCGTGACTCACGCGGCAAGAAGGCCTAAGCTCTGCTTGCTTTTTTCTGATACTTTTGCTAGTGACTGTTTATATTTTGATGCAGCCTATTGCCTAAGAAGATCAGTTTGTTACAGCAGTTTACACCTGATACAGCTCTTGTGGGTGACACTTAAGGTATGAAGCAGGTGGATTTGAGTGCATTTTGAACCTTAGAGGTTTTCGGTAGTATTTTTGCAGCTGATTTTCTATTTTCCATGGTTATTTAAATTATTTAGAAGCCCTGCAATGCTTCTGACTATAACATCTTAGGTATGGAGTGAACTTCACTGGTTAACTTTAACATTTTGTCAGCACTACATCAAGGCTACAGAGCTTTCTCATTCTGTGTTCCCCGGTATCTTCTGGAGAAGCCCTGCTTAAAGTGAAATTTTTGGTGTTTCAGGGAAAGTTTAAGGCCTATTTTTTCTTATTTAAGGGATCCTACATGTTCTTCTAATAACCATTATCAAGGGATGTTCTGACTATTTTAGATCCCATAGGGGTGACTGGTGCCAAGTTTCTGGATTTTATTCCCGTATTCGGTATTATAAAAGGAATAAATATTTTGTAGGTAGAAATTCTCAGCCAGTATTATTCATTTAAATGTGTATCTTTTTAGCTTTTTTAAAAAGCCATAATACAGAATTATTTGCGGCATGATTCTTGCTTTTAAAAAAAAAAAAGACTACAAACAATCCACTTTGTACATAAGTTGAAAATTGTTTTATTTGAAGGTTTAATGGGTATAATGGTCCAGCTGAGAGACCGTTGCATTTAGCTTGTAGTTATTAAGCACTTAACATCGATAAAGGTTACATTCAAGAAGCCCATTTGGGTAAAGTACAGAATCATTTATGTCAACATCTGTTGAGGAAACGTGTTTCATTGAGAAAAAGGTACAGCAAAGAGTAAACCTCTCTTTATGTAGCCAGTGACAATTATGAATAGCATGGTAGAAAGTGTTTTGGTTCCATTATCTTCTTCATCCCTGGCACATTTCATGTCTATAGCTTCACTCAAATTAATGTATTTCTTCTTTCTAGCATCTTAGACATACGCAGAGCCACTGGTAGTCTTCAAATATTATATGGAAACCTGTAATGCCATCCTTTTGTGATTACTTGTATTAGAGACGACAGAGTTTTGTTCTGAAGTAATAGAAATGAAGGAAAGAGAACCGCATTTTCCTAATAATTACTATTTATATATTGTTCTTCTATTTTGTATTGCTTCTTACCTGCACTTGGAGAGTTAAGACAGATAAAAGCTATGAATCGGTCCAGATGAGAAGCAAAAGAAGAGCAAAAGAGCAAGAAATGAGGCAGCAGCAGGAATAGCAATTTGGGACACCTGCGATAGGTGAAAAGGTTAGGAGATGTCAGATAATCAGTAAGAGTGCTCTTATGCATTGCGGAGTCATGCCGGAGAATGCAGCCATTAAACTATTAAAATGACAAACAGAGATGGATGGGACCATAAGCTATATATTACAGTAGGGTTCTTCCAATTTTTATGAACCAAACTTTGTTTGTTCATAAAACAAGTTTGAATAGGGAAATTTGTATAACTGAACAACTTTGATAGGGAAATCTGTATAATTCTCATTTTGTAACTGCTCATCACATCCTTCAAAGACCTGCGTCTAAGCGTACCTTCACAGCTAATCACAGCTGGTACGAAAAGAGTTTTAGTGCCCGTTGCAGCGTACGGGGGAGCGAGCTGTGGAATTCCCCTTACTTCAATATGATGTCTGTGACACTGAAACGTGACCGTGGACAATACAGCAGGACATAAGAAACAGAAATCATAGGTAGAGGTCTTGACTAGATCAGCTGACTTAGTAGAAGAAAGTAGACAAGCTTTTGGACATGAGACATTCTTTAGTCTCAAATAAAACAGTGGACTCGGTGGTAACCTTACTAGTTTTATGGTGTATCACAATAAATCTCCTCCTTAACTTCTCTGCTAATGAGGCAAACTACTTGCTTCTCTTCCCTAACACTGTCTCCAGTGTCATCCCCTTACCAACCTCTCTTTTACTTCAAAGCCGTCAGCTATCTTTTCTGTCAGAGATGGTCTAGCTGATACATACCTAGCTAAACTCTAAGCAATCGCCTTCTAGTCATATATAGCTTGGCTAATTTTGTTTTGGTCTGCCACATAATTTTTGGACCTGATAAAGACTTCTGAATGTTTAAAAAAGCTTGCGGGGTTTTTTCCAAATTTTTCTTTCTTTTTTTTTGCAACTACCAATTTGATACAGCATAATACCTCTTGCCCCAGCCCCGGAAATGTTCAAGGCCAGGTTGGATGGGGCCCTAAGCAACCTGTTCTAGTGGTTAACATCCCTGCCCACGGTGGAAGCGAGGCAGGGGTTGGAACCAGATCATCTTTCAGATCCCTTCTACCCAAGCCATTCTATGATTATCTGCAAATCTAATGATTAATTTTTTTGGGATGAGGACGTGAATGAAGAAAAACTTGAACGTATACTGGATCCACCAGACTGAAAAGAGCAATGACATGAGTTTTACTGATTTAAGAACTACTACATTTTATGTTCATCTTCAAAGCCTTACAGTTCCTTTCCATAAAAGGAAGAAGGCCAGAAATGCTGATCTTCATAACCCCTACTATAGAAATGTCTTACTCTGCACATTGTGAAGGAAAAAATGTTTCCAGGGCCACATAACTTTTGTGACAGATCTCGGTATCATTTTTTAGTGTAAATGCATTTCTCACCCTTCTCTTGTCTCCTTGCGCATATTCATTGACTTAGACCTTTGGCTGTATGCTGGTGAGCTTAGTGGGACAGAAACTTGTATTTTTTGCCCTCCATCATGCAGTCGTCTGAAGTGTTCTGGGATATAAGAGGAGTAATTAGCGCAATTTCTACAGCTTTGTTTCTCTCCTTTGTGGCAACAAGGTTATTGACCAGCCCAGGTTTTCTAAAGCTAAGTACTGTTTATTTGGTCACACTATTTATAGGAGGAAACCTCCTGTAAAACAACAAACCTTTATCCCATTCGACCAGGCAGGCTCTCAGTATTTGTATAGATCATTTGTTACCAACTCCTGGCAGCAACTAGGTGACCCTAGTTCAGTTCTCGAGTACATTGTGAATAAACCCGGACAAGTAAACATGCGTGCTCACACGAGGGCCCCCACTGAGGTTGTTCCCAGCCCTTCTTTGTTGCCAGACTCTTAGTATCAGATCAAAGCAGTAAAATGGGCATAAGGCATAAGTCATGTAGATTTCCAATCTTGTTTTTCTTCTATCTGCTTTTCTCAACTTTCTGTTGGGACTCCACTGCAGGACTTGTAGTTCCTTGAAAAGGCATTTCACTCAACTGAGTCTGCTGAGGATAAGTTCAGTGACAAACACTTAATGCCCTTTTTATTATCAAACCAGAAGTGTTTCATTATTTTGAGCCCTATCAGCATCTGGTATATTGCTGTGTTGCAGTCTTTGAATGACTCAGGATGTTAGGACATCGCAACAGGAGAATTTTCATTGTTGGCTTAAAGGTGGCCCCAGTTTTAATTACAGAGAGACATAAATCTCACTCTACCTTACAGATCCAGCTGAAACCATCTATTTCGGTTTCTCAGTGCTCCTTCTCAGAAAAGACAGAGAACAAACACAGGAGATAATAGTTGCTGTAGGCTGTGACCTAGCTCCCTGACTTCTTTCATTATGGAATGGAAGAGAGTAGCCAGACCAAATAATGATGGAGCTCAGCTGAACTGAATGGGCCGAGACCCAGTTGCTGGGCTTGCGGCGGGGTAAAAACCATTCTCTCCGCATCTATATAGCGAGGGAGAATGCAGGAAAAGCCGTAAAGAAAAGGATCGTAAAGGAAAGCTTGAAAGAAAAAAGGGAGGTGGCGTAGCATAAATGAGAATAAGTGAAATTGAAAGACACGAAAGGCTGAAAAGAATTTCAGCTGTGAGGAGTTTTTAGAATTGGAAGTGAAAGAAACCTGTAAAAATAATGTTTGTTCTGGATTCTCGGCAAGGAGATGACAATGACCTAGTGAAGCAGGGAGAGAAAGTCAGGGACTTAAAAGGCTTCAGTGCTGAGACTAAGAGAATAAGAAAGTTAAAGAATTATTTGGGAGAGAAGTCTGAGGACACGTATGGATATTTGGCAGTATTTCTTGAAACCATTTCCCCCTCAAGACTTGTGGAGAATAAGGGCATTAGCCAAGCCTCTTTATAGCAAGACCTCCCCAGGAACGCATTGGGTTGCGATACCTAAGAGCGAATTACAGTCAGCAATTTCACTTGGACTGGCATACAGCTACTAATGCTGCACGATACTTTACATCCCACTTTGCTTCAATTAGATTTTTCTGCTCCATCTTTCCCTGCTCCATCTACTCCTCTATTCACTTTCCAATAGAGGAATGGAATTAGCTGAAATGATTCTTGGTGGGTCCATAGCCAGCACGTGTCTTACACTGACTGCAGTTGCATTTAGGATGATGCTAAAAACCCTCAGTACTTAGATAACGTTACCCTTCTTATGTTAATGGCTGAAATAACAAGAAACAAGGATGCCTCTTATCTGTCTCTAAATAAATTTTTAAACATCTGAAAGTTCTTCTTAGATTTTCCTAAGCGTTCATTTGCTCAGCCAAGCTATGGGTCTGAAAACTGACACGCACAGATAGAGTCACTTTTTAAATTGTAGTTTTACAGAGGACTGAATCTTTGCTTTTTCATTTTGGCAAAGAGGCCATCCTGTATGAATAACAGTGCTGCCTGCAGAACTGTAAGAATTCAGGAAAAAGGTGCTTTCAAGCCACCCTGTAGTTACACACACGGTGTAAAGTGTATCCCATACGGAGGGGTAACTTCTGTCCGTGAGTGTGGGGGCGAAGGAGGCGATCCAAATCTGGACAGCACATTTGACCGCTCCAGATCTTCCCTGGCCCCTGCTCCTTGTACGGGTTAAAACATGTCCTGTGGGAAATTCAGAATTTGACTCTTCAGTTAAATTATGTGATTACACAATGTTTGGGTGGGTATTATAGTCTGCTATTTAATATAATAAAATCACCTTTATTTCCTCTACTCACCCTAAAGTGCTTTAATTTCACAGGTCTTTGTCAAGGTTTCCGATCACATCGCGTTGTTCCAACGGCTTCTGAAGATGATTCCGAAGACTGACAGTGGTAGAACTTTCATACTGCAAGAAACAAACAGAATTGCTGCAGAAATGCTGAACTGGCAAGAACAACAGCAGCACGCCATTTGTTTTATCCCTCTCCTTAATAAAAAGCACATTGAATATTACTGTAATTTTTGAAGCATTTTTGAATTCAAAATCAATTGCTGCACAGCGGAACTCAGTGGACTTGAGAACTACTCAGTATGTGCGAGGATTAGATACATAGAAAGGAACTTCCCTTTTTAAATTATGAGGGTGTTGTGCTTTGTTTTGGAAGACATCAGACTATTTAAGGAAGCTATCTCCCTTTGCGTGTCCTTCTTACTGTAGTCAGACTTCTGGCTTTGTCTTAACGAGTTTTGCTCCCGTACTGGTACTGTCCATTTAATTTAAACATCACATCCATCAGAACTTACACTTGAAAACACGGAAAGCCGCAGTCTGCAGTATATCCTTACTAATGTTTATAAATATTTACGCGGATGTTTAAGATTGTTCTGACCATTTTGGATTGAAATGCTTTCTATAAACGGTGGTACAGTAAGTTCTCATATGTGTTTTGGAATTGTATTTCCTACAGATACGTGTTAGTTTTCTAATTACCGCAGTAACAATGTATCCGCGAAGAGCGCAGTATGTTCAAATGCCATGAGTTGTTTATTGTTACAAGTATGTAAAACTAACTTGTGCAGAGGAAAGGATGTGCTTTAGCAGCTGAAATGAACTCATGATCTTTAGACTTATGTAATGCTAGCATTACATGGGCTGGCCTGTCATCTGTAGGACTCGAAAGAAAATGGAATGCTAAGGAAATGGCATATTTCTATGCCCATTTTGGTAACTTTACGCATTAGGCATTCAGCGTCAACACTTACACGTATTAGTCCAGTAATCTGTTGAAATACAGCTCTGGAACATTCATCTGAAAAGCGAAGGTCCAGGCATATGTGAAAATGTTCGTAACTCAATCCTGAAGGAAGTAAATTTCAGTTTACAATAAAAGCTAAATGTTCAATCCTGTCTGAGTTTGTTGATACAGCTTAATAAAATGTCATACAGTGAAGCAGTCAGTGTTGCATATGCAACAACTCAATACATTTAGGGTTACAAGCATGGGTTCTGATACCCTAATAAACTGATGACTCAAAGGATATTTTTAAAATTTTTTTTCAGTCTTTGTAACACCATTCCACGAAGGTGAGCAACCTAAGTAGCTCCACGTACAAATGCGGTTGAAGCGATAAGTCCGTTCGGTGTCCTACAGCCTTCTCGAGCTTCAGTGCAAACGAAAGAGCGACGTGGGGGAATACCACGGCGGAAGCGGAGTAGAGTAGAGGGTCTGAACGCACCGGTTGGGAATAATGTTGCCACCAGACCTAGCCGCCTCCTCAGAGGAGGGTTTCCTTACAACCCTGATGCCCCACAGCTTTAGAAGGGTAGAAGCTGGGAGCAGCCAGATCAGTTGTCGTCTATGTACCTGTGCTGTGAGATCTCCGTCCACGGGAGCACCTATCCGTGCAAGCTCTTGTGGGTCCACGCGAGTGGATTTTTGTTAGCACAACGCACACGTCCATCCACACAGGCATCTCTGCAAACGTGCATTTTGTCTCGTCTGCGCATGCATGAGCCCCGTTTGTTCCCTGGGTTACGAGACCTAAGGAATGACTGTGGCTTGTTGCTGGTTCTAGCAATTCACAGGCATACCCGATCCTCAGTGGTGGGCCCAGATCTCGCTAACGAGGCCAGCGATGCAGATCCGGGTGCGCGTGGAAACCAGCTACGGAACCGAGTGCCCCATCCCATCCTGGGGCCAGTTAAGAGCTGTGAGGTTGACAGAGCGCAAAGGCGTTCAGCGCCATCGCGAGTCTTTAGGGCTGCGGCTCCTGCAGAGGTCCTCGGTGCTCCGCTGGACGTACTCCAAGAGTCCATCTTGGGCTCCTGTGTTGGGGGCGAGAGGGAGAACATGTTTTTCCATGTCACAATTTTGACTTCCGCTACTGCGCGCGTAGCAGCAGTCTTTCGTTGTGCACTACCCTCACCTGCCGGGTTGTTTGCACCGCACTGACCTGACTCGTTTCAAACGTCCGTCTTGCGCGTTGCTGCGCTCCTCCCAAACCCAAGCACGGGCTGGGCTCTTCTCCTGCTCGTTAACACTGCAAGTAAGAACGCTGTACACGCGCAGTACAGAGGATCCCAGCCGTGCACATGAACTCCGCAGCGCCGTGCACGTGCAATTAAAAAGCAGTAATAAAACTCCTCAAACATAAAAAGCCGCAACAGAAATACCCGCACACAAGCAGCGAAAAAGCGAAAGGGATAAGCCACGACTCGGAGAGCAGCACACGCGCAGTAAATTGAGAAGCCGCGCCTGTGCGGTAACGCGGAAAACGGCACCTGCGCAACGACAAAAAGCTACGTGTACGCAGCGAGCGGGAAAGCTGCGTGCGGTGCTGCTCGCTGCTTCCACCTGCTGGCAATGCTGCCCTGCAGCTGCAGAAGGAGAACTGAGGACGGGAGTGCAGATGCAGTGAAGGAGCTGCCAGAAGTTTGCTGGCATTCACCTGGTTAAAAGCTATACTGACACTTTAATGGAAGGAACCTGTTTTTCTAGTTTTTCGGCATCCTTCTCCTGCAAGCTCGATTTCTTTGTGCTGCTTTTTGTGCTGGTCTTGCCGTAGTAATTTACACTGGTAGGAAAAGGTGTAGTTTCTGGATTGTGCAGGTAGGGATGAACAGGATGTATTGCAAATCCACTTGAATTGGAAGATAAGTTTTATACAACCCATCATTTTTCCATGGATCATTTTTCTTAGGAGATCATTGTATTAAAAAATACCAGTTGTGAATGTCTGTGAAATTCCTGCTCAAGGTGGCGTTCATTTGACATTTTGGTAGTTAATAGAGTATGTTCGGTTTATATTGAAGATAGCTATAAATGAATGATGATTAATATGCAGTTGTGTTCTGAATTTTTTCTTTTTGTGTGTAATTCTGCTCATTAATGTAGAAATTACCTTCAAGGGTGCATGCTTTCTGGACTAGAACTTTCTAGGCATGGTTGATTTTAGGTGATCGTTACTGGCAGGAGAGTATTTTGCACAGAATGGAAATGATTGGCTTGCATTATGTTTGGGAGGTTTCACTGAACAATACGCTATCTCGGCTGTTTGTGCAGATTCATAGATTTTCAAACTTGCGCACTCTGGAGACATTTCTTGGAGACAAGGAATGTAAAATACTAACACGACTTAGTTCCCTTCAAAATGAGAGGGGCTTTTTTAAAGTTTGCAACTGTTAAAGTGGAATATAGGTTTTGTGCCATTAAAATCCCTAATTAAACCCCAAAACCAACAAAGGTGGTAACAGCTATTAAGATAGGCTGAAGCTACAGAGAAAACGGGGGCAGCGTCGTGTTGGTGTAATACCACTGATTAGTCTAAACGACGTGCACTACTGTGGCTTTTGATTTTGCTGTAGAGTCCCTTAACCACATGATGCGTAGTATCATGTAGTATATGAGTACACTTGATTTGGTACTGTCACAAGGTTTAATCTTGGTGTTGTCTCTTAGTCAGCTACAATAAGAGAAAACCAAACCTCAGTGCATGAACTTACTGGCTCTGTATTCAGTGCAATGCAGAAATTACAATGCTCCTAAAAAAAAATGAAGAACAAAAACCCAAATTAGAAAAGCACTTTACCATCCCTGCACACACAATCCAAAATCATGAGCTTAAACACTCGATGTTTTCAATGCTATTTTCTTCATGGTGTTTTTAAAGCCACTGTTGCTTTAGAAGCCACAAGCACCTACTGAAAAAATGCACAAATTAACAACTAATCATCCCGCTTATCTAACAAAGCTGTCAAAATACAAAGCTTTATTACTGACCCAGTCTCTGCCTTTTTGCTTGATACAGTTGTTGAAAAGAAGAAGTAGTCATCATATCCCTGAAGAGCTCCTTTCTCCATCCAGCCCTTTACTCACCTGGCACTAAAGTCAGAGGAAGCAAACAGCTGCAGCTCCTTCAAGGGCGTTTATACCTTGTGGTATTTACCTCGTCCCTTTTATTGGGGCATCCTGGGAACAAGAGGCGGGCCCGGCCAGGGGTATATTAACCCCAGGGTTGGGTAAAGGCCTTCATTCCCTCCCTGGGATTCAGTGGGGTAAGAGCTCTCCTTTCATTTCAGTGAAGGAGCACTTTTATCTTATCTCAGCTTTTTTTCAGCTCATGCTTGTGGCTTTTAAGACATCAGAGGCTTTGAAGACCAGGAGTATTTAAACTCATGATTTTGGGTTGTGTGTCTAGGGAGGGTAAAGTGCTTTTCTAATTCAGCTTTTTGTTCTTGGTTTTTTTAGGAGCATTGTAATTTTAGGGTTGTATTGAATATGGAGTCACTAAGTTCATGTACTGAGGTTGGTTTTTTCTTATTGTAGCAGACTGAGAGACAACAGCCCTGTTGCACCTGGAGCCAATTTGCATCCCCAGCTGACTGAGAGATAAGTGGAGGGCTATGGCCCACAGAGGGGATGGAAGCAGGGTGTGGGGTTGGGACTCACTAGGAGGGTTTTTTGAGTCAACTTTGGAGATGAGGATGCCCAAGAAGGGGCCCCTTAGGCAGCATAAAGGGAAAGTCTCACTTTTGACCACAATGCCAACATGTAAAGGGCAGAGCAGTCCCGGTGCAGGTTGTGTCACTTGTCTGTGGTGCGTTCTCTGTGTTGCATGTCCTTTTCCTTAGCCCTTCTTGGTGCTTCTTGCTGAGCATTTTCTCTCTTCCTTGCATCCCCTGGTTTGTTATCTCTTGTGTCACAGGTGCCTGTGTGGGTATGGCCCGGTGCTGCCCTGCCCTACTGTACAGCATGGCCTAGAGGTG
>WEIT01028866.1:0-18574 GCA_013389985.1 Dryoscopus gambensis
TTTTTTGGGGTTGGGGTTTTTTTCGGCAGGGGAAGGGGAAAGTAAAAGATCTATAGATCGATGTGCAGGATTTATCCATTTTTATTATTAAATTTAGGGACTGACAGTAATTTTGACCATAAAGCTAATAAGCAAAGCTGAGATTAAGAAGTACATTTGAAAAAACACCACTACCTTATTGAAGATTTTTGTCCTAGTGAAGATGGGAATTGATTTTGCTGTGACTTTCTTAAATAGGTCTATCATGTGAAATTTATTAAGGATAGTGAAAGCATGCTTGTAAGCCTCCCCAGAATGNTCTATTTTTAGGCTTACAGGGATTTTAAAGTTTATGATGAATTTTCATTCTCAGAGGAAAGTGAGGCTTTCTGTTCCTGAGTGAATATGAATGGTTATTGGGATTAGGCTGATTAGGAAGGAGGTTTTGATAGTATTTACGATGGTGGTTGGGGTGTTTTATTTAGTTGCAATTCTGACAATTACTCATACAAATGTTAATCAGTTACGTGAAATTCAAAATCCCTTTCTTGATAGTATTATCGTTTTTGGTTATGTTTTTCTGAATTTGGTTGTCCTTCTGATATTTTAAGTATCTTGCTTTCCATTTCTTTCAGTTGAGAAAGTAGCTAATGAAAGCCAGAAGACACCCAGGGATGTGGTCATGATGGAGAATTTCCATCATATTTTTGCAACACTTTCTCGCTTGAAAATTTCTTGTCTGGAGGCTGAGAAAAAAGAAGCCAAACAGAAGTACACTGATCATCTTCAGTCTTATGTAATCTACTCACTTGGACAGCCTCTTGAGAAATTAAATGTGAGTACATTTGAGTATTCATTTAAATGGTACAGAATAGTTACTGAATGTTTAGTTTGCACTATTGGATCTCTTTATCACTGCGTCTGTCAATCTCTTATTTTATTATTTTGGACTGGAGCATGTCTGGCAAGAGTACTCATGAGGGTAACAGTCTTGGACAAAAGTAACCAAATTTTTCGTGGCAATTAATACTACTGACTAAACATCAGTGTCTTAAGCAAATGGTTTTGAGGAAGAAGAAAGTGAGGGGAAAAGTAATCAAGAATTTTGGGATAATCTTCCTCACCTCAACTGCAGAGGAATTTGGTGTAGTTTCTGAGCAGTTCAACAGGAAGAAAAGTTACAGGAAAATTCTGTATGTCTGAAGTTGAACTAAATGTTAAACTGAGTCATGACTTAGGTTCAGACTCAGTTCTGTCCACTTGAATGTCTCCCACTGTTCATGGCCTTTTTCTATAAACAGGATTTCAGGCATCTACTTCCAGAGACATCTAAGATCTCTTGTTGAAAATTAAAATGCTTTTTTGCTGTTTCCCACTTGTGGGTTGACTGTGACCAGCGCCTGAGCTGCCATGTAACTAACTGCTGCTCAGTCCCCCCTCTGCAGGGGAGACAATAGAAACAGCAGAAGTGAAAAAACTTGAGGGTGGACATAAAGACAGTTTAATCAGAGAAGGGCAGAGAGGAAGACAGAGGAAAAAAAAATAAAGTAAGTGATGCAAAAGCAGTCACTGACTACCTCCCACAAGCAGACTGATGCCCAGGCAGTTTCTGAGCAACAGCCACCTTGAGGCCAAACACCAACCCTGCCCTCCTACCATGCTAATTTTTACAGCTGAGCATGATGTTAATGTGCTGTGATTTGGTCAGGTTTGACCTGTTCGCAATAACTAAAACATTGTTATCAGCCCTGTTTTAGCCACAAATCCAAAACACAGCACTATAGGCTGCTGTGAAGAAAATTAACTAGAAAGTTAACTCTCTCCTAGCCAGACCTGATGCACTGTTGAGGCTGAACCTGCATGTTCACAGAAATACTTCCCTCTATTTACGAAAACATTTTATACTTACTGTGTTGAGAAAACTGGTCAATGGCAGTGAGAAGGGAGGGCAATTATGAACAAATATTCTCATGTGTAATTATGGTTTAAGTAAAGATGCTCACGTGCTTAGTGAGCTCATCCAAAAAATCCAGTATTTGGATCCTTGGCTAGGAGTTCATAAATTGAGGATTTTAAGGCCAATTGGTTATTAGTTACAAGGTTGCAAAGAAAAGCTCGATTGCTTCTAGAAATTATTGGTTTCAATTTTATGCTAATACTTGGGGTGCTGTATTGTTGGGCTTGGTTTTAATGTTTATAGCTGAGCAGTACTTCATGCCCAATTAAGAGACAAAACTTGGGAGAACACAACAGTCACGAAGCAGAATCAAGTTTAACCACACATAGCCTTGTCAAATTAAGTTCATTAGCTCAGATTTGTGATGGTGACTAATGCTGTTACTTGTTAGCATTTTTTTGAAGGTGTTGAAGCTCGTGTGGCACAAGGTATACGAGAAGAGGAAGTAAGCTATCAGCTGGCTTTTAATAAACAAGAGCTTCGTAAAGTTATAAAGGAATATCCTGGTAAAGAAGTGAAGAAGGGATTGGATAATCTCTACAAGAAGGTAGATAAACATCTCTGTGAAGAAGAAAACTTACTTCAGGTAAACTAAATTATGTCTTAAAAACCCTATAATGTTACAGGGAGGCTTTTTATTACTGCTTTTGCACATGTATTCTGTGAGAATGTTCAGCATACCTCTGTAAACATAAGTTTTGAGAGCAGCTTTTGGGTTTTTTTATAATCCCACTCTGTTTCTATTTGTTTAATATTGATGTGAACCAGAGTGGTAGAGATAAAGTTCAGAAAGAAACTTCCTTTATGATTCCCTAGCTGACCATTAATGGGTAATGTCTTTTGTGAAAAATATACTGGAAATAGAGAGAGCTAGATTTAAATGAATGAGTAACCTGATGTGAAATTTAGCTGGTGCCCTATAGCAGAATACTTTGTTATGTATTTTCTGATAGTTGTATTATCTAATGTTTTTCTTACACTCCATAAACTTTCTCACTGGAGTAAATGATAAGTAGACTTGAGTTAAGCTTGTTTAAACAGCTTTTTAAAGTCTGAAACGTGAACTGTAGCACTTTTCTGGTTCAGGGTGTTTTCCTGAAAGACAAAAGCAATACCTATGTTAGGAAAACCTCCCCGTCTTCTTTAGTATCTTGTGCTTTGCACATTTATTACAGGTCATGTCAACATCACAGATATTAATGGGTAAAACCCATCAATCGTTTTTTTTTTAATGCAGCAACTCCGTTTATTGAACTTTAGTAGCAATCTTTAACTGTAAAATGACACCTGAACTGAGAATCAATTAATTAGCCAATATTTTGTAGTTCACATACGTAGTGTACTGTGCCAGTTGACTTGTCCTAAAGTTTGCTTTCTTTGGCAGGTTGTGTGGCATTCCATGCAAGATGAATTTATACGACAATACAAGCACTTTGAAGGGCTGATAGCTCGCTGCTATCCTGGATCAGGAATTACTATGGAGTTCACTATACAGGATATTTTAGACTACTGCTCCAGTATTGCACAGTCCCATTAAGTTCTAGAAAGGGAAGGAGAAGCTAGCGAAGCTTGTGTGCCTGTGTATAAGGGAATCAAACACTATAAAATGTTACTGGATTTTAAAAGGTGGATTTCCATGTGTGTGTAGTTAATTGCCCTATATTTTGAGTTACACTCCTGCTTCAAATGCCTTTCAGGGCAATTTGAAACGTTTGGGGATTAGTTGTGCTTCTATGGGGCTGAAGTACTGTTTGAAAGCATTAATTCTGTGAAACACTTTGGATACAGTTTTTCCCTTCTGTAACATTCAAATACTTTTATTTATAATCCCTTCTCTTGCTAAAAGCAGTAAGCACTACCTTCGTAGTATGCCAAAAGAATACTACTGTTTTTACTAATATTTTGCATCTTAGAAATTATGTAAGCATTGAAGACTGTAAGATATTTTCCCTTTCTTGTTCTAGGAAGTATGGACATAGAACTTTATGCAGTGATAAGACTGAATTCATGTTGAGATGTAATGTGACTATGGCTATAATTCTTAATTAAACTATGTTCATCATATTCTTTATTTCTGTAGAGTGTTATTTCAAAAAGGTGAAAATACTGGAAGGAGTGAATTCTATTTTTTTACTTCTGGCCATTGAAGAGTTGCTCTATTTCTGCACATGTTGTTTTCTTGCTTTTAGTATGATGTAGTATCAGTATACTCCCGTGTCATGTAAACCTTTCCTCCTCTTGGAGCTTCAGCTGCCAGGGATTCAGGACCTAGGTTTTCTGTACAGCTTGATGAAATTGCCAAGTTGTTGGATAGAGGTGGGGTGTATATGGGATAGAAACACGTACATTATTGTGCTGACAGAGGTAAATTGGTTTTTGAGATGCAGATGCCAGAATAAAAAACCACGATGAATGTGAGTTTTTTTCCCTGAGTTTTTTAACAACAGTTGCAAACTGTAGCTGTTTGTAACAGTTCCACCAGCTCGGTGGAACTCGGGAACATTGGGACCTGGAGTTCACGGATGCACAGAATTGCTTGTGTTGGAAGGGACCTTAAAGATCCTCTAGTTCCAACCCCTGCCATGGGCAGGGACACCTCCCAGTAGACGAGGTTGCTTAAAAGCCCCATTCAGCCTGGCCTTGAACACTTCTAGGGATGGGGCTTCCACAACTTCTCTGGGCAGCCTGTTCCAGTGTCTCACCACCCTTACAGTAAAGAGCTTCCTCCTACTATCCAATCTCAACCTACTCTCTTTGTCTGAATCCTTTGCCCCTTCTCCTGCCACTACATCCCCATGCAAAACGTCCCTCTCTATCTTTCTCGTAGGCTCTCGGGGCCGAGCTAGGCCCTGTGCGCAGAGGCGAAGCCTCTTGTCCCGGATCTAGCGGAGCACGGGGGCCGGCGGCACGCTCGCTCCCCGTCCCGCTCCGGGGCCCAGCGAAGCAGGAAGCGTTCCCCNGAAGCGGCCGCTGCTCCGCGCGCCATTTTCAAAGGTTTTCCAGCGCTGGGGCATCGCGGCCGCTCCGCAGCGGCCCCGGCTGCCGGCCCCTGCTTTTAGTGGTAAGTGTGGTGAGGGCGGGAGAAGCGGCGTAAACCTGTTTGCAGAGGGACCGACCGCCCCTCTGTAGGTACAGATTGGGGTTGCTGGAAGGTCTGCAAAGCTTCCAGTTTAGGGAAACGGGTGATGAGTAGGCTCATAATCGGAAGAGTTTTCTTGTGCTCTAGTGTAAATTACTTACCTGTTATGGTGACAGGCTGCCCGGGGAGGTCGTGGCGTCTCCCCCTCTGGAGACATTCCAAACCTGGCTGGATGATCTCCAGAGGTGCCTTCCAGCCCTAACCGTTCTGACATTCCGTGACAGTTTAGCGAAGAAATCTGTTTTTTCAGAGTAAGTGTTGTCTTTCCATTGGCAAGGTGCTGAGACTTCACAGCAAACGTGTTGTACGAATATCTTAGTCAGAAATGAGCTCCCAGCAAACCCACTTGGAAGCGGACTTTGCTAAAGCAAGTGCTGGCCCACTGGGTGTACCTTGAACGTGCTGTTAGAGCAGCTGCGTGTCAGGGCGCAGCCCTCAGCGCCGGGGGCTGTACAGAGCCGCGTATCAAAGCCCCGCAGTAGTCAAATGTCTGGGCCACTGAGTGCCTCTGGTACCTGGGCGAACAGGATGCGAACAAAAAGGAAAAAACCTTTAACGTGTAAGTTCTGTTGAATGAAAAATGCATTTTGGTATTTCCCAAAACTGAGACTGGAAACTGCAGTTCCCAGTTGTCTTTGGTGTTAATGTTACAGAATCAATAAAAAAAATTTGTTTCATAGCATATAAATTTGTCCATAGTAACTTCTTTGTGTTCAACTGTTAGTAGTGTAGTTTTGTCATCCACATGACTCAGTGACTGCATTATTTCTTCCATGGCCAAGATCCACCTTTGCTCTGCTTTTTTATTATTACATTTTCTTATTGATAACACAAGTATTGCATCTGCAGCAGTTCTTAACCTATACTCACCATAAATCTTGCTGCATTGTTTTCAGAATGGAAGGAGGACTTCAATCTGCTAAACCTTTTCTGTTTTGTATTCCACCTGTAATAGCTAATCTAATACCCATAAACATTGCTTCTTTCACACAATTTTATGTCAGTTGATTCTCTACTTAAAGCCTAGAGCATCTGGCTCCACTACTGCCCATCTTTCACCTCAAGGTTCAGTTTTAGACATTGGTGACTTAAAACAATAGGTAACAGTTCTTAGGTGCTACATATGTCTATTTCATAAACATCTATATCTTCAAAAGACTGCTCACAGCCATCCAGGCATGTCATAAAATGCAGCATGTGAATGTTGTCACCTTTAGCACTCTTCATGAACAAAGAGGGAACAAAAAAATGAAGCTATTGGCTCTGAATATTCTTCAGCGAGTAACTGAGAGATTTAGACATATTAATAAATCTTGTATCGGAAATGCCTCATTTAAAGTCCCATTCAATTTTCTCTTTTCTATTTTTCATTGAAAATGGAAATTTGATTTTCTTCACAGCAGCACTAAATTGCAAGAAATATTTAGATGATGAATGATGTGAACTATTTATGCAGCTAATGTAGCCTATCTCATGGGAAATACCAAAGTTGTTAAGAGTGCTTTCCAGTACTTTGCAAACTTACAGAATCTAGTAAGTGTAACAAACCTTTCATCAGGACTCAGTTGTGATTCACAAGGCTATTAAGCTTCTTTAAAGAAAAGCATGTTCTGGATTGAATGGACTGGGTGCAAATAATGTAGAAAACTTGGATTTCCAAAAAGCTTTTTGAGAAGGTTCTTTACCAAACACTTTTAAGAAAGCAGATCTCTGTCAGAAATGGAGAAAAGAAGCTAATGGTTAAAAAAGAGAGCAGAAAGTACTACCTTACAGTGAATGTGCAGAAGACTGTCTGCTGTTTAAGACTGAGCAGTGATCTGAAAGAATTGGTTAAAGAGGAAGGGACAAAATTTGCTCATTATATGTGTGTTTATAAAGTGTAATCCAAGGATTGCAGAAGAGTTTCACTGGACTGAGTGATAAAAATTAAAGAAGAGTGTTAATAAAGGCAAAGTGATACATGCTGTGGTCTCTAAAGGGGCAGTAACTGCTCAGAAAGATGTGTCACTCTGAATGCGTCTAATCTATGTTTTAGAGCAAACAGACAAAGTGTCCTGGTTTCAGCTGGGATAAAATTAGTTTTCTTCCTAGTAGCTGGTGCAATGTTGTGTTTTGGATTCAGCATGAGAATAATGTTGATAGCACTCTGGTGTTTTGGTTGTTGCTAAGTAGTGCTTACTCTCAGCAGAGGACTTCTGAGTGCCAGTGAGGAGCTGCACAGAAAGCTGTGGGGGAACATAGCCAGGACAGCTGATCTGAGCTGGCCCAAGGGGTGTTCTGCACCACAGAACTTCATGCCCAGTATATAAACTGGGGGAGTTATCTGGAGCGGGGCTGACTGTGGTTCAGGGACAGGCTGGGCATCAGTCATCGGATGGTGAGCAATTCCATTGTGCATCTCTTGGGTTTTATCAATCTCTCTCCCTCTACTTTTTATTCCTATCATTATTATTATATTTTGTTGCAAGTATTAAACTGTTCTTATGGCAATCCACAAGTTTTGCCTTTTTCCCCCCTGATTCTCCTCTCCATCCCTCAGGGACTGGGGGGAGTGAGCAAGCCAACTGTGTGGTGCTTAGTTGCAAGCTGGGGTTAAGCCACAACAAACGCTGATCAGTAATGTGAAAGAATGGGTTAAACAGCAGGGGACAAAACTTGCTCATTATATGGACATGTTAAGTGCAGTCCAAGGGTGTCAGAAGAATTTTCCTGGACTGAGTAATGATGCAGGAGTTAAGGAGCAGTGTTAATAAAGGCAAAGTGATACATGCTGTGCTCTCTAAAGTGGTAGCAACCACTCTGAGAGATGTGTCACTGTGAATGCATCTAATCGATGCTTTAGAGTGATCAAAAAGGGAACTAATAAGTTAGGAATCAATATGAATAGTGAAGATTACAGCCAAGAATCTCTATGGCTGCTCAGAGAAAGGTAAGAAATAATTATTTCAGTTCAACTTCAAATCCCTGCACTTTATAAATATAAAGGCTTATATAAAGAAAGTGCGTGTAGGAGTAAGATTTGACTCATGTTTTTTAGGTTTTTATACTCTTGCTGTGGCAACTGTCAAGAGATGTGGGATATTGTGTCAGACAGGTCTTGGATTCAACTGAGTCAGTGCATCAGTTCATATATTAATTTTGCATTTCCAGAAAAACGAAGTTTTCTAATGTAGAAGTTACTAGATACTTTTTCATGTCATGATAAGGCTAGTGATAGACCAAGTTTAGGATATGAGATTTAAATTATGCTAGTCTGTAACGACAGAGGTCTGAAATTACTGGCACATAATTTCTTTCCAACAAAAGGTGTATGACAATTATTGTCTTTGAAGACTTTAATATCTATGTTAAGCTCTCTGAAAGGAGATGCCTTTTGGACTTACACTACAGCTATTAATTTCCTGGGCTTATTGTGGATCAGATGTGGGTCTGATATAAAATAGTATAGGATAATACCCTTTCTGGTTTGATTCCAGTGGCAATAATGAGTTGAATTAAAAATTTCAGTTTTTAGGAAGGAGAGTGATTCAACCAGCAATTTTTCGGTACCTCCCGGTATTAGATTATGTTTAAGTAACTATACCTTAAATGCCCAATACAAGGGTTTAGTAAGATTATGTATGTACTTCCTAGCCACAGTTACTGGAGTGCTAACCCATGTCCATTTATTTTTCTTTGCAGTTACTGCAGAAAAACTCTATTCCCGTACAAGCTGTGACACGATTTTGTTCTTGATATTTCTCCTATAAAACTTTCTCAATTTGATTAGTAAAAAAATCTTTGCTCTTTCTAAAACACAAGCTTTCAAACAAATCTGATGAACAATTTTAAGGTAATTTAATCTTCTTAACTAATACAAGCCTTCTTAAAGAGAAGATGTGCTCAGGAGTTACCAGTTTTCTTCTGTAGTAATATAAGATATATTCCTGAGACTCAGTCTAGACACAGTAACACAATCACACTTTTCCTGAATTCAACACAGAATCTTCAACTTTAATGCAGAAATACCAAGAACTTGTAGCTTTAATCTCTAATCTTTGGCTGTCAGAGGAATATGAAGAGCATTTACTACACATCAGGACATTGACTTCCACTTAGTACCCTGGTGGAAAGAAAGTGCGGCACCGCCGCCTCCTTCAGCCATCCCAGCACGGTATGTAAGGGGTTGTTGTCCGTGCCATTGCTTAGTTAATATCCCAACATCCCGAACCTCTTCAAGCAGATTTTTTTTGTGGTAGTACCCAGAACAGATGCTGTGCTTATCAGGCTGGTGATTTTCTCTCATCTACGGAGCCGTATCTGACCACCACAGGCCTGTTGCTAGACTTCTTTGTAGTGTTTTAATAAAATGAGATGAAATCTTAACTTAGCGGCATTAGACATGAGAGAAACATGCACATTTTCCTCACTGTATTATTAATAATTCATTTTATTTTCAAATACCTGCATGTATTTATTTAATATTTTTTTAAAATCTGAAGGATTGTGATGATAGTTTGGATGATCTCTATATTCTGTTCCTTTTGTATGAGATGCAAACAACACCTCCTTGAATTGGTAGTTTGGCTGCTGAGGTCTTTGCAGCCAATAGGTTAATACTGAAACTTCTGAAGGAATGTGAGGGAAAATGTTTTACAGAAATAACTACTTTTCAAAAATATTTCTAACTATTGAAGAGATGTTTTCACATATTAAGAAACATAAACTTTAGTATTCGATTTTTTTTCTCATTCTGTGTCTAAATTCAGAAGGACATAATGATGTAAAATTTCTTCTTCCCTCAAATGTACTTAGAAAAACCAAAAGTATAATTTGAATTCAGACACAGTAATGCTGATCCAGTCCCCTTTAGATCAGCTTAGTAATAAAAAGATAACTAGTCAATTGGAAAAACCCCAACTCTCATCCTTGAACTGTATTTTCCAGAAAACGATGAAAGTATGACTGTAGTATGCCAGTATTTTTTATCTTTCCTCTTTTTTGTCATAGAAAATAGATGTTCAAAGTTAATCTGTCTTGAACATTTTATACATTTTATGCAATTTTAGAAAAGGTTGGTGTAAGTTATATTAAGTACTGACTTGAAACTTTGAAAGTAACATTTATATATGAAAGACAAAAGTATGAGTTTTTGAGAATAATCTGTCAATTTGTATTGTGTAAGATACAGTGATGACCATGATTCAAGAAAATCAGAATATAATGAGAAAACTAACTGCCAAGGCAAATACTTAGTTTTAAAGGAATATCTAAATATGTTTAAAACTTTTCAGTTGCAGTGATCCTGTTTTGATTTACTTAGATTTTAAGGGCATTCTTATGCACTGTATTTCCTACAGAGAAAAAAGTTATTTTCGATTACTCTTTTTCTGTGTTTTTCCTTCTTTAAGGGACAGATGCTGTAACCAACAGTCTTTTGCAGGTGTCCTGTTTTTCTTGACTGTGACAAAAGCAGCTTTGGAGGTGTGTTTACAATGAGTACAAATGCAGAGCGAAGGTTCATTAATCTCAGGAAACGTCTGGATCAGCTGGGCTATCGGCAGTCTTTGGGAGTGGAGAGTTTACCTTTGGTGGAAAAGCTTTTTAGGTATTCAAAAGGAGATTCATTAAAAAAAAGTAATCATATAGTAGGTATTGTTTGATTTTTGACATGTAAGGAAGAAGGCTTAATCTGAGGATTATTTTCTAGCAGTGTTGTTTCAGAGCTAACATTAAGTTCCTGTGAGTGATGAAGTCAAATGGGTTTGCTTAAGTGATGGTAACATCTTAAGATTTAATTTAATTCAGTAGAATTGCTTCAAAGGATCTATGGTGTAGGAAAATTCAACTTTTCTAACCACATAAGAGAGCTGAGAATAGTCACTATTGATATGTGCTTAAAAGGACACACTCTTATAATTGGTTGTATAAAAAGTAATTCCTATTGCCTGTTCTGTGACTTACATAAAGCATTCACATCTTTATTTATAATGACCTCATGTAGAGAATTTTAAATTGGTTATCTCTGCCCTTTTTTACAAGACACATAACAGAAAAACCCCAAAATTTTCAGATTACCTTCTTATTATATCTGCCATTTTGTGGCTTTGGTATTATTAAGAACATAGTAATTTCCATAGTAATCCAGTTATATTTGGCTAAACATGCAAATTTAGCTATTCTGGTTCTGTTGCTCTCTAGTATGTAATACAGATGGAAGAACCATAGCTAGGCAAATGTGGAGTAATCTGCCTTCAGCATTAAGTCTCATTCTTGTGTCTACCAGGCAGATTTTCCCTCTCCATCACTACTTTTGATACTTATCAGATGTAAACTCTTGATATTCATCAGCTTTATAACTATTTTGTTTTCTATTTTTTGTCCTGTTCATTCCTGTTTACTGGTTTTTTAAACAGATGGTTCCTATCTTTCAATTTTTCTTACATGACATGAATGTTTTGTTGCCTTTGTTTGAGCTCATTTTTTCCCCTCTTGGGGAACAGGTTTTGTTTCTCAGGTCATAATAAACATTTGCATGTGCAATATAAAGACTGATAACATTGCTGACACATCGGTTATTCCTTTGTCCTAGTGACTTAGTTCATACAACTGAGAGTTTGCGCAAATCAAAGTTATCTTCTGGAAAAACTGAAAAAGAATATAGCAATTATGATACTGTTCTGGAACCTTATAAAACAGAGAATGCTAGACTTACCAGGGAAAATAACGATCTACATTTAGAAATACTAAAACTGAAAGAGCATTCTGATCGTCATGTTAAAGGTAATACACAAATGATGATATGTTTTTGTAATCCTTGCATGCCAAAATAAAATTTGCCTAAATCCTTGATCTGCAGATTCATTTATCTGTTCTTATAAGTGAGTGTGAGTGGTCATGGAGTTTGGTGCCTTCAAGGAATTAAGGTTCAGGCTAAGACATTTCTTTTGCTGTCAAAAAGCTTAAGTTCTGCAAATTATTGTTTTAATAAGACATGAGAATGTTAGAAATCTTAATATATTCTTTCAGTACCTTGAAATGGTATTTTTAAACTGAAAATTAAATACTGCTTTTAACTGTGCCTTTGTTCCATGAATGTTTATTTTTAAAACATGTATAAATATATATTTGTGTGTGTTTGTTTGTAAATATATGCACATGTGTATGTGTATTTGATAATTTTATGCTATGGAAAAAGAATATAGGATTCTCTTTATGCTTATTTTGGTGCTACTAGGAAAAATAATTGTGAATAAGAGAGATAATACTGCTTTTCTCTCCCTTGAAGATTTGAAAGCTTCCCTAAGGAGGCTTGAACATGAAACATCTGACTTGAAATTTTTGAATAACCAATATGTACATAAAATTAAAATGCTGGAAAAAGAGACCAAAGCCAAGACTGAAAAAATTCAGCAGCTTCAGGAGAAGAATCTGCAAGCAGTGGTGCAAACACCTGGTGAGTGTAAATAATCACAGATGTTTCAGCTTTTTTCTGGGCTTGTTTGGATCTTCAGGACACAGTATTTTTCCCTCTAGTAAGAGAAGTTATTGTAGAAAAATATCCAGTAGAGTAACATTACCCTTTAAAAGTTTTGGCTCTGAATTCTGTCATTTCTCTGTATGATGTTTCATTAGGTCATCACTTGTGTTATGGACAAATTTGAATGCAAACTTAGATTCAACAGAAGACTATTAAGTTAGAATGTGACTAGAAAGCTATTAATCAATAGCTATTTCTTTTATTGCTGCATCTGATTTAGTCAGAGGTAGATAGTTTGACACTTGCATATTTTTGACAGGTAATTGATGTGAAAGTGACAAATTCAGATTTTTGGAACCAAAATCTAAACATAGCAAGATACAAAATATGTCTACAAATATTCCAACCCTCTATAAGCTTACAGTATTTAAAGGGTTTTTTAATAACTTAAAATGTTCTAGGTGTTACTTTCAGGTTAATTTCTTTCTCCAGGGTTTCCTTTTCCTTAATTTTTTTCAAGCTAAGTGATATAAAATTATTTTGTGAAATTTTGAAACTTTTTTTTGGTCTTTTTTTTCCAAGTCATTGAATTATATACATATTTTTGGCATCTAAGGGAAATCAATAGATTGCTAGGAAAAGTTAAAAGTCCTCTTCATTTTTCCATACCTTTCTGCACTTCATGTCCTTTGCCTCAAAGATGGAAGTTATGCTTTTGTCTGTCTTACTGCATACTTGCCCCTTGGTCACCTGTCTTCTAGGATTTTTCTATACTACATCATCCAATATTGTATGTTCTTATTTAATCATATGATGAAGAGTAAATGTTCTGTCTGGAAATAACACTACCTTTTGCTTTTTTCTAAATACGTTATCATTCAAGCTAATAGCATACTCTGCTTGATAAGCAGAGTAGGTAGAATATGATATTTACTGAAATGACAACAGAGTAGAGGGAATAAAAATATTACTAAACAATGCAGAGGTTAGTTCAGTCGTAAAATAGTTCTTAAATGTGAAAACCCAAATGTCTTTTGTAATGTTTTGATTTAGCTTTTTTAGTAAGCTAAATCACTAACAGCTTCAACAAATTTGAACTACATTTGGGATCTTAAACACTGTGGAAAATTACTTGTACTAAACTTTGTGTGTTTCCTTCTTATAATAGTGGACTTTGACAAAACTGATACTAACCTGCAAGGATGGTGTTGTCTAGAATATGTGAATTTTATCAACTTCTTGCAGAAGGATTACAACAGTGAAACGTGCTTGTTCAGAAGCAGTGGAATAAACAGGAAAATTAATTTTGTATAAAGAAGATGACTCCCTTGCTTTAACTCCAAGTAATATGCCTCTGGGTTTGGCCCTTTAGGTGGCAGGAAAAAAAGCATTCCCTTCAGGCGTCAGCGCATGCAGATAGACCAGCTTGTGCCCCCGTCAAGTGTCAGTGCCTACCCCGTGCCTCAGCCGGAGGACCCTTACATCGCAGACCTTCTGCAGGTGGCGGACAATCGGTGAGCCAAAGAGCTTTGTCATTTTGAACTGTAGGTGTGTCTTTAATTCTCGCCGTCCTACTCTTTTTGATTGGTAAGTTAAATTAATCTTCCCCCAGTTGAGTCTGTGACTGGTGACAGTAATTGGTAGATGACCTCCCTGTCTTTATCTTGACCCATGAGCTTTTTAATTTTTTCTCCCCCATCCTGTTGAGGAAGGGAAGTAAGACAGCGTCTGGGTGCGGGACTGACAGCCAGACAAGGTCAACCTGCTACAGTATCTCAACCAACGGCTTCTGCATTAATATTTTGTATGAACAAAACTATTTCTTTGTGAAATACTTGGGTTCAGGAGCAAAGAGAAAATGCTAATACTGAATTCTGTACATACAGTTCTTCCATGAATTTACATAAAAAATATAGCACTACATTTCAGAATTCAAGAACTGCAGTCAGAAGTAACAGAGCTACAGGAAAAACTGCAAACATCTGAATGTGGAATGAAAAATTATAGCAAACAGGTATGTGTATATCATCATTAGTAGTGATATTATTTTTTTATTATTAATATTATCATTGTTATTTGGGTGTCATAGCCATGGCAGTGGCCTTGATGTTTTAAAAACCTTCTTGGGAATGCATTGTAGGGCTTGTGAAATACAATTATTCTAACTTGCCTATGTCATTCAGTTTCCCTCCTCTGCTTTTGGAGACAGCAGCAATGACAAAATACTTGCTTGGTGGTTTTGCTGATAAATGTTGTCTATTGAAATTACATTAAATAAGCTAAACTTGACAATCATAAGTAGAATTTGTCTATATTTTTTTAGTGTGTAATTGTTAACTTGTCCAAAATAGTAATTTGATGTACATATATTTGATCTTAGGATAATTTTTTCACTGCTCAGACTGGTTATATTTTTAAAATTTTTGATAGTTAATTTATGAACAACAGCTTTTACAATACTTTAATGAGAGTGGATTGATAAGATATGTACAGTCTTTAAGTAATGGAATTACATCTAATGTTCATATGTTACATCTTTCAAAATCTAGGTATTGGTGCACACTGTCCTCTTTTTTTTTTCTTCACATCTTGGTTTTCCTCTTCCATTGCCTTTCCTCCAGTGACTGGAATAGTCACTGAGTTAGCTTACTTAAAAGTTTTTTCCCTAACTCTAAGTTCTAGTCTCAGTTAAGTTGCAGCATTCATTAACTTCACTTTAAATTAAAATTGTTTGATTTTCTTCAGGAATGTAATCTAGTAGGAGCTGTTTCAATTTTTCCTTACAAATTGTGTTTGATTAATTTATTTCTCTTTCAAAGATAGAATATTTTTCAGAAGAACCAAGAATTAAAAAAAAATATTAAATATAGAAATTGCATTTTTAGTTGCATATCCTTTTACTGAGTGTTACATGTGTGTTTATTTAAATGAAGGGTCTATTAAATGCTGTATAAGATCCCATAGCATTTTTTTTGTCCCTCAAAGGTTGAGATAAGAGACAAAGAAATCGAGCGCTTAACACTGGCATTGGATGGTGGGCGTTCTCATGAGGTTCTCTCTCTGGAATCGAGAACTAAAAGTAATGAGAAGCTCATTTCCCAGTTGAATTTACAGGTAATTCATTTATTACCGTTGTTTAATCAAACCTAAAAGTAATGGTGATCTAAAAAACTCCACAAAGCTTCTAGGTCTTCAAAAAATCACTATCAATTTAAAATCAATCAGTTGAACTTGCCTTTCTGTTTAGGTGGCAGTGTTTCTTGTCTAAGGAAATTTCATTTCTTGTTTTAAAAGTCTGTCAGATTTTTGTAAAGAATTCGATGAACTCACATCTATGAACTAACATACATAGTATGTTAATCTGAAAGTTTTCAGCAAATTTTTGTGTGACACACTGTTTTCAGCAAGTTTGAAAATCCTTTTATTTAGTTAGAAAGTTATTGCATACATGCCATTTATGCTTTGGAAAATAACAATGGTATATGTAATTATGATAAGGAGTAACTCTGTAGATATTCTCATGAGAGAGTGTGGAATTTTCCTCATGGATTTCAAATGGTCCCCACCTTTACTCCAACACAGGCTTGTGAGGAAAGGGTAAGTTTAGGATAAAGGTGTTTGTGTTTACTGTGCATATTAGCATGCATTCAGTACTGGTCTCCGAATGAGAATTTAAAGATGGGCTGGAGTACAGATCAAGAAGAGCACATCTCTGGACTGATACCGTCAATTCTCTGGTTTTTCTCATGTGAGTTAGATGTTTTGTGTACTGATTGTGCGTGATGTACAGCGGCATGGGAGCCATGTTGAAGGTTTTGTTAGCTTCAGTTCGATGCTGCAAAAATACAGAATGAGCTGTGACTTGGAAGCAATACAGCTGTGCTCAGTGATCCTGAGTTAGTAAGTCGTGATGAATACAAACTGATTGTACAGGGAGCAAGCCCAGAGCTGCCTGAAGCTGGTTTTGGACTATCAAGACTATTTGCTCTGGCTTGGTCCCAATATACCACTTTTATTTGACCAGAAATGTATGGTTATCTTTATATAGCAGTATTCATGACTATGAGAGAGCTCATAAAACTGTTTTTCTTTTTCAGGTTGATAAGCATATAGTTCTAAAAATACAAAATCTTGCCATTTTTAACAGGATATCACTTTTTTACTATGGATATAGGGATACTGTATTTCAGAAGGTTGGGAGGAACTTTTGCTACCTAGTTTAACAATGCATATTAATATTTTAATGACAAATGTCTTTCAGGTTGAGTATCTTCAGCAGAAAAACAAAGAACTTGAAAATCGCATTGAAGATCTCTTGGACACTGAACAAAATGTGACTAGTGAGGTAGTGGATTTAAGCAATAAAAATGAAGAACTGTGTCAAGAACTGAGTGAAATAGATCACTTGGCACAGCAGTTGGAAAGAGACAAAGAAATAGTGCTTGAGACTGCAGATAAGGAAATAGGAGAAGCAAAGGTAATCACTGACGTGTCACAGAGTGAAGGATCTGCTCCATTTTATTTGGCTTTGTATCTTCTAATTGCAATGAAAGACCTATAGGCTTGTGAAAGGAAGATTTAAAAGATTTTTTTCCAATTTTCTTAAGATTACACAGAATTTCTCACTTAAAGTGGATCAATCGCAACAATTTTATCTCTTTACTATATTAGGTGAGATAATTTTAGTTAAGGGCCAATCTATCTTTCTTCTTCTATTAGCTTAGTATAAAATAAAATGCTGAGATACTTAAAGCTATTGCTTGGTAATGCATATTTATAACAGCAGTGAATATGTTTGGAGGGTTTTTTTCTATGAGGAGTCATGCAATGATTCGTTTAATTGTTCTGCTTCAAATGAGCATGGGTGTTTATACCACTTTTTTTTTTGTGCTTCCACTTAATAGGAGCTTTACTACTTTTTATGAGGAACTAACTATTTCTTACCAAAATAGTCTGCTTCCTTACTTGTTTTGTAACAAAGGAATTATTGTCATTTTGAATATGTAACTCTTAACATATAGGTTTATTTTGGTTGATAGAAAGAAATTGAAAGAAAACACAGTGAAATACAGGATCTACAAGAAACAATAACAAGGCTTAAATCAGTAAGTAAAAATATTTTCAGTTCTTGTTTGTACCATTTTTATCATGCTGTCATCCATGTGATTGTTTCATTTGTTATAAAAAACATGAATTTAACAATTAACAAGAGAACTTCTGTAGTACTCTGAAACTCTGTTGTAAGAATTACTAATTAATAAATGAACGAGCTAGAGAAGCTACATCACATTGTTGCAGAAATAAACTAAAAGAAGTCTCTGTAAACTGTATGGTTAACTGTGTCCTTAGTGTACATTTCCTTATTTCTGCTATCTGAAGTTATAATTTCCATGTGACATAATCATTTTTATCACAAATGAGTTATAACTCATCCAGAGGATGAGGAAAATCCAGAGGACTTTCATTGTTTAGAAACTCCATTGTCTCTTAAATGGCATGTGAAAAATTATCCAATACTTGGCTCACTTAGAAACAAAACATAGGGCCCAGATGAAAATCATCACTATTACCAATTCTTTGAAGACCAAACTCTTTCTGGGATATATAGGAACTTGTGTATTAGCTGAGTACAGAGTTTTGTTTTGGTCTATGTAATGAACTTGCAAATACAAAAATACTTAATTTTCAGCACATCAGATTATAGGAAAGATGTGCCAAATAGCATTTGATTGGCTTCAGAGTTGCATTGACTGAGATGCTATATTGTAATTTACTTTAACACCAACACTGTTACCAAATGCTGTTAAAATTATTTATTGCTTTAGTCGTTAATTTTTTTCCTATGTTTGTATACCACTATCCTACTGGTAGGTTTGCTTTTCTTGTTACTGATTGTAAACTGTGTAAAAAGTAATGCTTACTTTGATTTAATAAATACAGTGAGGGCCTGCAACAAATGTTAAAACATAAAGCATCCAGGTCAACAGAAGTAAACAGTGCTGTATATCAAAAGTTGAACAAAATGTTAAATTTTTTTCCG
>WEIT01028873.1:0-19131 GCA_013389985.1 Dryoscopus gambensis
CCTCATCTCTAACTAACCTCATCCCATAGCTGGGAATAGAAAAGTAAAAATAACTTCTATTCTAGGTTCTGAAAACACAGGATGTTTTAGGCTGTGGTCTTCAAAGAGGTTTGTTTGAACTATAATCTTCCCTCTAATTAAAATCTTCAATTTTTGTTCATCATTGTGCCTGCTTTAGAGACAGGTAAGGTATCTAAGAAAGTTAAGGTAAATCAGTTGCTATTCAAATATTTTAGCTCACTCTAGGTCAAGTGCTTCTAAAAAGTCTGGTCAGTCTGACCAGAAATCTTGCTTAGTTGTAAAATTTATAGGGTAAGAACATCTAAAAAGCTTTGAGATCAGACTGATGATATTTAGTGCTGAAAATAATTTTAATTGCTTCCTTATATGGCATCATATGCTACATTATTTTGTAATCATATAATGTCAGGTTTCAATCAAAGGGTAATGTTGGTTGTTGTTTTTACAATGGAAATGCTTATGAAATTTTTTTGTATAAATGAGCAGATAGGAATTCATTATATGGTTTAGCATACATGGTGATATGCAGTCAAAGTTTAGATTCTATCTTGGCAGTCTTTTACAAACTTAGTGATTCTATGATTCAATGAATTTCATTAATTTTAGGTCATAAATAAGCAATTTAACTATTAAGTTGTTTATTATTATTTATATATTAAGTTTAAATTGGAGGATTATATCATAAAGTCTAAAAAAGTATACACTAAGATACAGTATTTACCAAATTTTATTTGTGTAATATGATCCAACAAAATACATAGGATAATTTAAAGTGGTAACAAAGCAATTTTCATACAGAATTAGGCTAAGAGCTCGGTTTTTCCAAATTTTTTGTGAAGTAGGAAAACAAAGATTCCTGGACTACCTTGCTGGTTGGAGATTAGGAGTTTCTAAAGATATTCTAATGAGCTATCTATAGCACAAATGAATTTATTTATGTTAATCATGCTTGGATCTCTGGAACAGAGACAAAATTTGCATTATTCATTTTTCTCTTGACTATGGTAATTACAAATAACATATTTTCAGAAACATAGTTTTGAACTGGACTGTGTTAAGATAGTAGTTACACCCATTTTGTTTTGATATTAACCTCTGGGAAAGAACAGCTATTTATCCTTGGCCATTGCTGTAATTTTTTTTCCCAATCAATAAGCAGCACAAAATGTACCAAGTTATTTCTGCAAGTGCGTTTCCTCCATTTAAACAGATACCATATATTAGCTTAGAATGATAAACTAGTGAATGTTTCATGCCTATGTGCTCTGTCAATAGCAAATAATGAAATCTTTAACCAGGACAACTGACAAAGCTTCAAATTCTTGAGAAGACACTGCAGTTCTATTACTATCCTTCAAATGCAGAACCAGTTCCCTATTTAAAGTTTTCCTCTTCAAAAATTTAACCTTTTTTTTGCTTTTAAATGCACTGGGAATTTTCTGAATGTAGTCCCAGTTATGTTGACTAGCCAGACCCCATGAATTTCTCAGAGTACTCAGATTTCCACTGTGGTTTTGTGGGGAGAATTGAATCACACTGCTGTATCATAACTAGAAGAAAGCAATTTTATATAGAGGAAGGGGGAGTGGATACTATGTAAGTAATGAGGAGATGGAAATTATGAAGGTTTCAGCAGTTAGCTCTGGGAATATCATCTCTTAGTTTTTCTTTAGATGTTTCTCACTTGGTGACAGTATTTTGGATACCTTTGGAATAAATTCAATTCTTATACTCATAAAAATATACTTTTCATAGGCTTTCTTAAAAGTTTCAGCAGACTAATTCAGCCTTTAGAGGGAAATATAACTGCACTTCTTATGTCTCTGTTTCTGCAAATGCTTATCCAAGTTCATTACTTTAAACAGAAGACTCAGATCATTTCGTATAGTATGAATGTAAGAGTGTGCTCACATTTAAGCTGTGCATAGACATTGGCATCAGTCTTTGTCTACATAACCTATTCGGTGCATATTGTATGGATTAACAGTATCATATATGATACCAAAAATGCTGGGAGAAGTTCAAAAGTGCATGATCAGCTATATATTTAAACTATGTATTACTACTGTCTATGCACAAGTGAGTAAAAAAAATCTCCATTTTGACTTCTCTGAACTCTTTTCCCTTATGCTTTCTTCAGTACAGCCTTTCAAAACCTCACTGGAGAAGTACATTCTGATACCCACAAGACACAAGGTACTTTCTTCTTGTGCCTCATTTACCAAAGGACTAGAAACAGCTTTATGTCCTATTGCCTTCTATGCATAGAACTACAATTAGCATCACTGCTGACAGTGCTGGGTAACTTCCCATGTCTGTAGGGATGGACAAGCTCAAAATAACATGGTGTGAAAGAAGGTAAATGCCAGCTCTGGGAAGCCCTTTTTCCACACGGGTGGAAGCTTTCTGTCTTTCAGATACTTTGAAAGTAAATTTCTTTAGATGCTGCTTCTTCCGATTGGGAGAATATTAAATAATGAAAAGCACAGAAGACAAACCAAATGCAGGATTGAAGCAGAAATGTAGGCCATTCTCACATGATAGGCAACTTTGTTTTGTGAAACATGTCTCATAAATATTTAGCAGGGTCATACACAAGTGTAACAAGGGTAAGTGATGGATTCTGCACCTTGGATGGGGCAACCTTGGTTGAGTGAATAGACTGGGGAACAAGAGGCTGGAGAGCAGCACTGCGACAAGAGACCTGGGGATTCTGGTCTGTGACAAGTTGAATCTGAATCAGCAGTGCTCTGGCAGCCAGGAGGGCCAACCCTGTCCTGGGGTGCATCAGGCACAGCATCACCAGCCAGGCAAAGGAGGGGATTGTCCTGCTCTGCTCTGCAGTAGGGCAGCCTCGCCTCCAGTGATGGGGTCAGTTTGGCCACAATGTAAAAAGATATTAAACTATTAGAGAGCATCCAAAGGAGGGCCGGAAGGATGGTGAAGCATCTGGAGTGGAAGCCGTATGAGGAGTGTCTGAGATCCCTTGAAGTCTGTTCAGCCTGGAGAAGACTGAGGGGAGACCTCATTGAGGTCTTCAACATCCTTGTGGGGAAATGGGGGGGTAGACACTGATCTCTGCTCTCCTGTGATCAGTGACAGGACTCAAGGAAACAGCCTGAAAATGAGTCACTGGACATTTAGGTCAGATAACAGAAAAAGGTTCTTCACCCAGAGGGTGGTTGGGCACTGGAAGCAACAGCTTCCCAAGGAAGGGGTCCCAGCACCAGCCTGACATAGGTCAAGAAGCATTTGGACAATGCTCTTGGGCACATGGTGTGATTCTTGGGTTGTGCTGTGCAGGGCCAGGAGTTGGACTCGGTAATCCTGATGGGTCCCTTCCAACTCAGCATATTCTATGATACTATAATTCTATGACACTATAATTCTATGACTTATTTGGTGGCTTACTACATCATATGATTCCAGTACGTGAAAATATCTTTGAAACTTCCTTTTATGTTCAGAATTCTTCCTTTTGCTTTATTCTTCTTTAAAATGAAATGGTCAGTTATAATAAACATATCTCAGTTGTTGTAGTTTGCTACGTCCATGGGCTTCACATCACTTAGGCCTGCTGGAGTAGGAGGAGGAGGCATGTCTTATCACCCTATGACCTTATCAGTCTCTACGACTACCTGAAAGGAGGATGTAGCCAGGTGGGGGGTCAGTCAACAAGACAAGAAGACACAGTCTTAAGCTGTTCCAGGGGAAGTTTAAGTTGGACATTAGGGAGAAGTTCTTCACACAGAGGGTGATTGGGCACTGGAATGGGCTGCCCAGGCAGGTAGTGGAGTCACTGTCTCTGGAGGTGTTTAAGGAAAAACTGGATGTGGCACTCGGTGCCATGGTGTAGTTGACAAGCTGGTGTTCGGTCATCGGCTGGACTTGATGACTTCAAAGGTCTTTTCCAACCTAGTTGATCCTGGGATTCTGTCTCCTTCTGCTGAAGGCATGTCTTCTTTTTTCTGCTTAGTAACAGCAAAATAAAGAGGCCAAAACATTTGTTAGGCTTTGATGAAAGCATCCTGGTAGCACTGAACAAATTACCAGCTACAGTGGTGTTTATACGCCTTGGTAACTGACGCTGGGTTGATGAGCCAGTAGAAATATCTACAAATATTTTTTTCTTTATTTTTTTTCTTTGTTAATGTTTTTCTAAATACAGTCTTGCTGTTCTTTCTTTCTGTTGCTTGAGGACTTATCAAGTGAACTAATAATTCTTGGTGAACAAAAATTATTCAAGCTGAAGCTTTATTTCTATTTTAACTAAAACACCAATTTTCTTTCACTGATTTCTTCTTAGTGAAATCATACACAAAATCATTTTCATAAATCTAGCATTTCCTTGTTTCCAGAAAACAAATACAAGTCCAGTCTCTCTTTTTTAAAAAAACCCTACTATGTGACACAAAAAATGGCCCGACTGAAAGTACTTCATCACATCCCAAGTTTGTGCTGTTCTTTTCTATAACCCTCTTTAGAAAAGGGGCTCTGTGTTCGTGTGTGTGTGTGTAGGCATCTGCATACTAAAAGACAAGTCATGTGATGGAATGAGATAATGATTTATCTCTTGGTAGGAAACTTTATTTTTTCAGATCATATTGATAGTTCTTGGTATATTGTTGAATGCGATGAAAGTATAATTACAGGAAGACACCTCCATCATCACTATTATCACCGCATTTTGCCACCTTGGGAATCAGCATGCAAAGAAAAAAGATTACAGAATTTTTTCAATCTACACCTTTTAAATAGTCTCTGCTAAAGTGAGTCCACAAAACCAGCTGATGTTAACTACAGAGTCTACAGGGGCAAACTGTTATAAATGCCCTGAGACTTGGCATGTTATTTACAGGAAATTAGACAAATCCTAGGATTTCTACCTCCTTAATTATGCGAAAGCATGGGACAATCATATCAGTGCCATTTGAATTAATACCCTTCTGAACCCAAGATCATTGCTGTTATTGAAAGGACAGCTAATGCCTTCTACTACTGCTCCTGAAGGCCCCCAATATGATGTATTTGTGACCTATTTGTTAGTCAGAAATAGATTAAGACAGTGACCCTTTTCTTTCCTGTGATGTTCCATATCCTCAAAATCTTTAAGAAAAGCAGCTTCCAAATTTTAGCTGTAAGTCACCTCCTTCTGAGATCAGTTTTACACCTTGCAGAACCAAAATGAATTGGATCTAGGCAAGGAGAAATGGAGCAATGCATAGCCAACCAAGCATTTAGGTACTGAATGCTGTATCAAGAGGAAATATTCATTGGGATACTCTGTGTTCAAAAGTGCTCCCTGCCTCAGTGCCTCCAGCTTCTGAAGGATATTCTCTGGAAGAGTGTATGTACTGGATGCAATAAAACAATATGTAACTGTTATACAGTACTTTGCTACAGCCTCCTTCTGAATGTGTTGAGCAAGAACATGCTGACCTAGGATCTCGAAAAATACAGATTAGGAAATATTATGTACTTCCCCTGTTCCCCATCACATATATAAGCACAAGTGTACTTCTGGAATGAAAAGTGGAAGAATTTGGAGTTAGAAAAAACTCATCACAGAGGTATTTAAGGGAGACAGAATAAGGTAGATCTGAAAAAGAAAAAATGAATGAAAGAGGAAACAAATGAAGAGGTAACCCAGGGTCTTGAAATGCCAGAGAAGCTGGCATTTGAGAAAGGATAGATTTAAAGAGAAGACAGTACAATCCTTGACAGAGAGAAGGGAGGCATTAGAAGATGAAAAAAGTAGATGATTCTGAAAAGACATTATATGTGATTGGTTTTAAGAGAATGTAAAGCTTTGCTGGGAGTAAAGAAATATGTATGTTGCAAAATCAGATTTCACAGAAACAAATGCAGAGGAGGGAAGTAAAAGGAAGTCTGAAGAAGTCTTCTGTTTCCTTTTTTTAAGCATACCTGCAACCCAAATATGCAGAACCTACTTGAGATTGAGATTTAAAATATGAAACATGTTGCTATCATTCAACAAACACCAAAGTTGGATTTTATTGCCTCCATTGTGTCCTTTGTGCCTTCTCAGAGATGGAATCAAATTAGAAAACACCAGCAAAATCTTAGCTTGTGAGTTTGATTGCCACTGGTTCACGTTTGTGCTAGCTTGTGTCTTTAAAAAAAAAAAAAAAGTGGAGGTGATTGAACTATATTTGCATCAAAAAAAAGTGTCTGCTGAAGTTCATAATGGATGGATTGTCATTTTTATAACAGAACTGTGAGAATTTTCTTTTCTGTTGCTGAAAAAAACCCCCAACCCTATGACTAATATGTGATTTTCCTCACAGGGCTAGTCTAATGTGGAAAAGGGCTTTTCAGCATTGAAAAAAAAGGACTTGGCATCCGAGCTTGTTAATAATCTGGATTCAATACAACAGATTTAATCTTTCCATTCCTTTTTCATGAATAACTTATTTGGCTAAAATATAGATTTTTCTCATGGTCCTAATTTCTGTTTTAATTGAATTGCTGAGAATGAAAATGATTAGAGAATGTTGTGTGGTGAGCAGATTTGTTTGGATAATGTGGTTTTAACACCTCTTGTTCTGCCCAAAATACACAGTCTTCCATAAAAGGAAGTCGTAGTGCATAGCTTCTATACTACATTCTGTAACACTAAATTTTCACTGGGCTTGCATTCAGTAATTAATAGATGTGATGGAAGGAAACATAAACTGAAACAATGGAAAAAGTAGTATAAACAGAATGATTATAAGGAAAATATTTTTACTGTTCCAATGAAAATTCAGTAATCTGTTTACACAGGTCAGTCAAAATCGTACATAGAAGGGTTTCCTCCTGATATCAGAATTCATGGAATTTTAAATATTTTATATTTAAAATTGAAAATAAGGTGAATACAATGCTTATGAAAAGTGCTCAATTAGTAGGATTCAGACTTCAAGATAACACTAGATACTTCAGGATGTTTCTCTAGATTGATTGACCTGCCATTAAACTTGCAGCTTCCTCTGGAGCAACTGCATTAAGACATGGGAGAATAATTTGATTTCCCATAAAGTCCTTTATTTAAGCATAATTATCAAACATGACACAAGTTTTTGTAATGGGGACACTTACCCACTAGTCATAGACACTTTTCTATAATTTTAATTAGGAAACAGATTATCTGAAGTTAATGGAAGTTATGTTGAAGGAAAAAAATACTTTATTTGAATCTGTATTCAGCTCAGAATTGAACAGATTAAATGGAAGAGATTTAAACTTGGCCATCCAAGTTTACTTAATCCAAGACAGAGCATGACAGGGTCCTCTCTAGCAAAAAATATACCCTGTTTTTGGTACTATAGATATTTATCTATGCTGTTGTTGAAATATTTACGGGCCCACAGCAATAATGGCATTCAAATATTAACCATAGGGTACTGTAAGGAGAGAGACACTAAAAAGAATTTTATTTTTTTTATTTCCCTTTTCGCATTCTATCTTGCAAGGTTTGTAATGCAGCATTCTGCTGGGACAATACATTTCTTGTGTCCCAGTGCTTGTTGATGCCCCTTGATTTACCAGTAGAAAGGAGACAACATGAGAGGAATGGAGAAACACTCTCCCCCTCAGATGACTGAGCAGCTTCCTCCATAATGCTCCTATATTCAAGAAGGAAAAGTTTCAAGGTTGGAAAATAAACTAAGACTTTTCATTTTTCTCCCTCTGCCTCCTGTTCACTGCCCTGACAGCACAGCACTGACATATAAGATGTGATCTGAACCTCCTTGATGTTTTGCAGGAGGGAGCACTCAGATTGAGACTTCAGTTTGACCAGTTGTTAGTTTGTGGAATCCTCGGTTTTCTAGAAAGCATTTCTGAACACTTTTTATATAAAAGAAGCTATGTAAACTAACCAGCACTGAGTGTCTCCTTAGAAACCAGAAGTCAGTGTTCAAGTCAAAGATTAACAAATCTTCCATTTCTGTGAATCAGTTATGGTATTAGTATCTTCCTCTTTTTCCTGAGTTTTAAAGTATCTGAATTCTGCTACTTATCAGTATTTACACCAAGAAGTGTATCAAGATGTAGATCAAGTAGTGTTATACAGACAGTGATCTCTCACCTATGGGTGCAAAACAGTGACTTTAGTCTGTCTAGCAGATGTTCAGAAACCATTAAATAATCACATGCACTAAGTAATGTATGGGGTCTAATTTTTGATTTATGGTTGCAAAAGGTGCAAACTAACAATGTGTCATTTGGCTATTAGTTTTCCTTTACTGGATTCCATTTTCCTCTGCTGAAATTAGAGAATATTTCTGACATTCTAGACTTAGCTCTCTGACGCTTCCTTAAAATGTAGTGGTACCTTCTACATTTTGAATCCAGAAGAAAAAAAAAAGAAAGAACAAAAAACTCTTATCTACTGCACTGTGTTCTAACTGATGACAAATCTTGAAATAGACCTCGCGCACCTGTGTGCATATATATGGACCATTTGCAAGACCAATACCACCACACGGTGTTCTGTATTATATGTATTTTCTTTCTGAATAGTTAGCAGTTCTCACACTATACCAAATAGTACAGAATAGATACCCCAAATAGTACAGAAATAAAAGACAAAGCTGCCTCCTCTATCTACAAATCTTATTTACAGCTTTCCCTACACAAGCTGCTGTTTATTTTCAGTTTGTGGCACACACACTAATGCACTTTGATAAAGCTGATCCTGCTTCATCATCTGCAAGTCCCTGGAGATTTCCATGTGCTGTGTGATTAATTATTAGTTTTCTTGGCCTCTTGCTCCTTCCACTTAAAAAAGCCCCCAAATCCCCCAAAAACCCAACCAAAAAACCCCCCAAAGACCTAGTACAACAAGTTCTTCCCTAACAAGCAGAAACAATTAGCCTAATTTGCATTGAATTAATGTGCTACATCACCTTACTCCACCACTGTGCTATTTTGGTAGACCTATGGTCTGTGGTTCTATCACACCAATTAATAGGCTGGGATAAGCGTGAGAATCAGCCTGCTCGTCTCCCTCATCTTTCTAACATCTTCTTCCACAGCGGAAAAATTGGAACAGGGCTTAAGGCCTGTAGGATAAGAGACCTGAATGCTTTGAAATGGACTTGAAATGTGCTGGCACATACAGAAGTTGTTTGGGTACCAGGTGGATCACACAAGTGTGTAAAGCCTCATGTCCTTCAGACAGCAGGGAAAAAAATAGCAGATGCGGCAGAAATTATCATAAGGAGCTGCACTGAAAATTACTTTTCTTTCCATACCTTTGTCTCTAGCTACTGAAGTTTCATAAGTTAAAAGATAAATGTGAATCACAAAAGTTTACTAAATGAAAACGAGTACTGGCAGTGTCTAGTGAGGTACTAAATCAGCACTTAAAAGATGTGTACACAAACTGAATTAGCAGAATACATTTTTGCATATAGATAACATGTGTTTATTTGTCTAGTAGTGTTTTATTATCGTTAACAATAGGAGCTTGAAGTGTCTGCGGTTTAAAAATGAGAACTTTCAAATATCAGTACGGCAACTCAGGAACATTTCTCATAATCATTTCGTAAGCCAATGCCTAAAATATGTATTAATGCAGTTTTGTGACAAATCATCTGTTAGATTTCAGCCGACAGCTTGCCATAGGTTAATCATAAATAACTGTAAAATATGGCTATCATAATGTATGAAGAAAAAAAAGGAAGACACTGTAGAGCAACCTTTCTGATACACCTCTCCTGCTCCCCCTCGCCTTCCTGATTTTGGTGTGTACTGACCCAATGGCCACTGGTTCCAGTTGTTAATGGAATATACTACTGTGTTAAAGAGCTTAGTGGGATGCTATTTATCAGGAATGCAAGCAACAATACAAGGCAGAACAGGTGAAAGGAAAATAACCCTCCCCACTATGAATAGAGTACTACTTAATATATGAAATTCATGAGACTGAGACACAAAGGACTATGGCCTACACTAAGGCCTTTTGAAGAGCTATGATAGAAGTTACTCCAGAGTACGGTCACAGGTAAGTATTCAGATGAACAGCAGGGAAGCTGACTTGTTTTGCTTCCTACTTTGCTATTTTTTTTTTTGAGTTTTAAACCTGCACGCATAGCCTGCACTTCACATCAGATTTTCACTGCTGGTGCGCAGCCTCCGTGAGGACTGAAACCAGCTGCATGAGCAGGAAGAACAGGATTAAAACAGTTAATTTGGAATGACAAGAGAAAGATTGTTACCGCGGCCACTGGGGGTCTGTTAGTCTGACCCAGGATGCCGCGACCTTCCCAGAGAGAGGTCCCGCAAGGGACAGCTTCCTAGGGGTCTCGGGCAATCCTCCGGCTGCCAGGAAACCTCAGCAAGGAGACAGCCTGTGGCTGTCAGCGATCAGCTCCTGGCAGTGATTTCACCTGCTTTGTGAGGTAATCCCAGGCTGACTCAGGGACAGAGATACAGGAGCGTCGTGTGGCATTTCCACACAGGTAGCCTTTATTGTCCAGCACGCTGTAAAGGGGGCCAGGAACAACAGCTCCCTCCTCAAATGGGTAGAAGCTGTAGTTTTAGGGGGGAAAGTGGGGGTGGTACCAAAGGGGAAAGACCAATGGGTTACAAAGAATTTACAGGTGCACCAATGCATGGTGGGATCTCATCCTAAACACAAAGGACTGTTCTTTCCAAGTGGTATCCTTCCAGGGGACTGATGCTGGTTGCAGTTTGCCCCGAGTCTGCACGGTGCCTGGCTGTCGGAGGTGTCCCGGAACAGACCCTTACTACAGCCGTGGCTGGAGGGGATCTGCTACAAAAGTTNGAAAGTAGAGCCAATAAAGGCAAAGGAACAGAGAAAGGACCTCTGCAACTTCTAAACTCCAAAGAGCCTGGCCCAGTCGGTGTAGCCCCTTTTTGTATGGGAGCCAAAGGGGCGGGATAAAGGGTTACAACCAATTGAGTTCTCTAAATTTTGAAGTGACAGGGGGAACATCCAATGGGACAAACTCAGGGGAGGGGTCCATGAGAATGAACAAATGGAGTACCGAGGAGAACAGAACTTTCCAGAGATCATACATATTCCATACGGGAGATGCATAAACATAAGGGAATACATAAAACTGGGTGGGGGAACCTTGAACCTATAACAGAACAATATGCAAAAAGCAGTTGCCAGGGAAGCACGAGAACTTGCAGTGACCAGAATGTTAGATTCCAGTGCCCTGGGTGCTCATCCACCAGGAGTTTGTTGGTGTGGGCGCTGCTGCCACAGCCACGTGCACTGCAACAGGGGACAGTTGAGATAAGCTTGTCACAGCCCAGTCAAGGGACATTTCTCCAAGGGAGAGACCTGGCAAGCTTACACCCCCCCAAAAAAGATGCATATTTTTTTGAAAATCTCAAAGGAAATACATGATTCTTACGTATTTTTATTAAAAAAAAAAAAATTCCTTTCACCTCAAAACTCCCCAGCAAAGAAACAAAAAAAGACCCAGCAACAGTTCTATCTTCCAAACCTAGTTTAAGTACTATCTTAGAGATTGTTCAGTTTTTCACAGGAAACATTTCAAAGTTTATAAAGTGTGTACATGTATTTCCAATTCAGTGCTGTACTAACCATAGAGTAACATACTGCTGCAATCTTGGCAAAAATAGAACCCCAGTGTAGAATGCTGTGTTTGAAATTTTTTTTATATTTGGGAAAAAGAGATCTATCTTAATGAGTAGTTTGTAACACATGAATTAAGCTTCTTCTTGTGTTATCTCCTCTTAGAAGGAAAGAAATGTTAAAGGAGTATTAGGAAACCATACATATATGGTAACGTATGTATATGCCTACACATAAATACAGAATTTATGCTGATAATTAATGTTGACATGCAATACAGTGGCAGAAATATACAGTATTTAATGCTTCTTCATGAATTTAGGTTAGTTTCTTATTTTTTTTTGTTTAGTATCACTACAAAACATAATCTTATAAATAATGAGATCTGGTTTTATTATCTCTAAAAAAAGAAATGCATTTATTCCTAATGTGATGCATTTATTTCTAATGTGTACTGTAAGACTGACTGAACTGAAGGAAGAGCTACACAACCTGCTTATGACTCTAAAAGAAAGCACAGCTAAATGTAGTCCTCAAAGCTCACATCCATGTTGCAATACCATGTGAAAAATATAAAGTACATGAGTTTATTGCTCAACTCTTCAATGTCATGCAAGGATCACAGCATGAAGAGCACTAAAACAGCTAAGTATATTCATAAGAACTACTGGGACATAACATTAAAACCTAAAATATCTATTTAGTGTTGCCATTTCAAAGCAAATACAACCTTGAAGGCATTTCAGTCAAGGGAGCAAAGGTGATGATTTAAGTCTTGTTTTCTTTAACAACATTTATTGCAATAAAGACCAGGTAGCATTTTGCCCAGCTTTTGATATGTGTTGTACTTTGAAGACACTGTTGCTTGTTGAAAAGCTAGTCTTTGATGGAATAGTTAGTTCTTTTTAACAAGATAAAAAGTAATCATTTGTGCCACATTTCATATATTTACCTTTTCATACAAAGTAATTATTTTACAAAGTTACTTGGTATTTTGAAAGATACTATTTGGAAGCATTACTGTTCTTTTAAGTGTGAGATTATTTGAGTGACCATTTTTCATGGTGTAACTGGCAGCATCAAAAGAAGACAGCAATTTATAGGACTCATGGAGAACAAAGTTTATTTTCACTTTTGTCAGCCTTCATACTGGCAGCACTAGCTTCCAGAGGATGATAAAACACGGTTATATGATGGAAGACACCCAAATCATTGTCCTCTGCAGAAAAGGAGCAATGATCTTCAATGGACTTTGCAGGTGCCCACAAGACTGACTTTAGAATCAGGTGCTACACATCTCGATGGGGTCGCAGCTGGTCAGTACAGAACTCAGGACAAGCACCAGTCCGGCCAGTAGTGCACCCAGAGCTTCTCTCCCCCAGCAAAGCCAACTTTTTCAGCATCGCTGTTAATGGGCTCCCATCACCACAATCCCGGACTAGCGCCTACTGTGTTTATCCTAACACTCTACCCCCTTTTATACAGCATGACCTGTGTCACAGGCGGCATATGTTCGAGGCTTCCGAAGACGCCTAGAAGCTCACAGTGATGTTTTCCAAAGCACTTTTCACCTAAATCCTACTGTTTCCACCTACGTCCTACGCGCTACTCCTTCTTTGCAGAGAACAGGAGAGGACAAAGTAAGAAGAGCCGGGATCGACCCTGTTTTAGCCCAACGTTACGCCACCGACTGCACCAAGCAGCATGTGGTGTCACTCAGCATGGAACCTGACCATTCTTCAGGAAGAAAAGCGGAAATTGACCATACACAATAATCATGATAATAAAATAACCGCTCTGCAACACTGTCACTCTGGGACACTCTCGCGGACCGCCAGGTCTGGTACAACCCCCGTGGGTTTAACCACCAGGCTGCGAAGCACCTCAAGAAGTTGAGCATTTAAAGTGCGGTCAGGGCCGCCTGCCCGGGGAAGTTTGGCGGGGGCCCGGCCGCCGCCCCGCCGCTGTGCCCCCCGCCCTCCCNGCGGCCCGGGATGGGGCGGGCGCTGCCTGGATCGCCGCTCCGTACCCCCCCCACCTTTCCCGCACACGCACAGGCACGGACATCGGCGGCACGCTTTCCCCGACTCCTGGGGCCGTATGGATCCTGTGATCCACACAGCGTAAGAGGATTAAAAAAGAATAATCATAAAAACCCACAACCCAACAAAAAAACCAAAAGCCAACACACACACACAAAAGCGCAAAGAGCCATCCAACCCAAACCCCACAACAAACCCACGAAACGGGAGAGCGTCGTCTCTACCGGTGTCCCCACGGCATCCCCGTTCTCCAGAGAAGCGAAGCGGACTGGGGGGAGNCACTGTCACTCTGGGACACTCTCGCGGACCGCCAGGTCTGGTACAACCCCCGTGGGTTTAACCACCAGGCTGCGAAGCACCTCAAGAAGTTGAGCATTTAAAGTGCGGTCAGGGCCGCCTGCCCGGGGAAGTTTGGCGGGGGCCCGGCCGCCGCCCCGCCGCTGTGCCCCCCGCCCNGCGGCACGCTTTCCCCGACTCCTGGGGCCGTATGGATCCTGTGATCCACACAGCGTAAGAGGATTAAAAAAGAATAATCATAAAAACCCACAACCCAACAAAAAAACCAAAAGCCAACACACACACACAAAAGCGCAAAGAGCCATCCAACCCAAACCCCACAACAAACCCACGAAACGGGAGAGCGTCGTCTCTACCGGTGTCCCCACGGCATCCCCGTTCTCCAGAGAAGCGAAGCGGACTGGGGGGAGGGCTGCTCACGTTTCGGCTCTCGGGGACGGTTTCTGAGAATTTTTCCCGTGTCTGCCCTCCCCACTCCGCCCGCCCTGTGCCCTCTTCCCTCGCTTTTGTTTGCACTGCACTTTTTGTAGAAAGGGGGGCGGGAGAGTGGGTAGGAGACCTCGCTTTTATTTGTAGCGAAAGAATCGGCTAGAAAAGACGAGGGAAGAAAAGAAAAAGAAAAGAAAAGGAGGAAGGGCTAAAAGAAAAAGAGTGAAGGGGGAAGGAAGAACGAGAGAGAGGAAGAGAAGGAGAGAGCGAGAGAGAGGGAGGAGGAGAGGAGGAGGAGGAGGGGAAACGGAGCAGCAGCTCGGGAACAGAGAGCGCGCCCGGGAGCAGTAGCAGCAGCAGCAGCAGCCGCCGCCGCCGCAGGAAGGAGAAGAAGAGGAGAAGAGCAGAGCGGAGCAGAGCAGAGCAGCCCGGAGGAGAGGCGGCGCTGGCAAGAGGAGGCAGGCGGGGACCTGGCTCTTCTGGATGCTGGATTTTCGGACTCCCGTTGACTCTTTCCTGCTCTCTCTCCCCGACGCCGGACTGTGAGAGACACGCACGAGCGCCAGGCAGCAGCGGCGGGGCTTCGCTCGTAGCTGCTGCTGCTGCTGTGCTGCTGCTGCTGCGGGGCTCGGATTAAATTGGCCGCCCCGGAGCCGACCGGGAGCAGCGGGAGGAGGTGGCGGCGGCAGCGGCGGCGGGAAGCAGCAGCAGGCGGGCAGGCAGCGGCAAAGGCTGCTGCTGGGACCGGGGGAGCCAGCATGACCAGGTAACTGCCCCGCTCCTGACCCATTTTTCCTCCGCCGCCGCTCCCTCTTTGCCGCCTCTTTAGGCGCGCTTGTGTGTGTGAGCACAAAAGTGTGCGTGTGCGTGTGTGTGCGCGCAGCCCGCACACATGTCCCTCACACACAACTCTCCCGTGGGTGCCCCGGGGCTTCCCCCCGGCCGCTGCCAGCCCGCTCCCCGAGCCTCCCCGCTCGGTCTCAGCCTGGCGGCGAGGCCTGTTCGGGGAGCGAGGGGAGCTGCGGTACGGGGACGGGGGATGGGGCAGGGAGAGGGCGATTGATGGATCGGAGTCGACGTTTCCACTGAGTGCCGCTGTACGCGGGCGGGGAGAGGGGAGTACGGTAATTACACACTGTCTGTTTGCTTCAGCGAACGAATTATTAATATTAACTATTTTGTTTATTCTGACGGGTTCGGAGAAGGGGAAAGGTAGCAGGGATGAGAGACCAGGCGTCTGCCGCTGGAGACGGGGCTTGGGGATGAGCGGCCAGTAGGGACCCCAGCCGCCGGTCCGAGCAGGGCTCCCTCCTCCTCCTCCTCATCGTCCTCCTTCTCCTCCTCCTTCTCCTCCTTCTTCTCCTCCTCCTCCTGCTGTCTCTCGGCGGAGCAGGGAGGCACGGAGATGAGCAGCTTTTCACAGGTTAGGCTTTTAATTTCTTTGTTTACCCTCGCGAAACCACTTGAAAGGAAGCACATCGGGCTGGAAACTCAGTTTTCCGAGCGCTTGCAAAGGGGTTCTTGAATTTGTTCAGCAAACTTAGCAGCTCCCTCTGCGCCGTCTGCCCGTGCAAGGAGGCACTCCTTACTGCTGCAGCCGGGCTCTCACAGACTTGCAGATAAAACAGTTGTTTTCTAGAACCGAATTCCCTATTTTGCCTTTTATATATGCCCTCCGTTCTCGACAGAACGCTGTTCTTTCCATTTTAAGCGATTACCACTCAGCCTTGGATGTATGGCTTTTGAATATTTACTCCTTGTTACTTCTCCAGAGCTGCTGTCATGCGTATTTTATTCTTTTGCCTGGCCTTTGTACAGTTATTGCCTCGTGTAAGGATGGCAGCTTCTTTACCATATGGATTTCGATGTCCATATTCCCAGTTTTGATGCAAGTAGAAGGATCAATTTTTTTACATGGAATAGTTAGGGCTTTATGTGTTCCTTCACTTGTAGCCTGAGACGGCGTTACACTGGGGATAAGTCTGTAGAAGCTGATTTACTTTTGAGTTTCCTATTTGCAGACATGAGTATTTCTGATGACACTTGTATTCTCTTAACTTAGGATTAATGTGGGAAGCTTTGATTGTCTTGTCAGCCTTTCAGAGATCGCTTCCAACATACCTTTTGTTCAAGCACAAGCAACTTCTGTGCAATGTTGGGACATTATTGGGAATTTCGATACAGAGATGGAAAAATGTATATATCATATTTTTCCTTCCTCTGGTATCTGATAATGGTTTAAAATTTTATAATGGTCAATATTTTCTTTTCTTGCTGTACAAGTGTATAGTAAATGACATCATTTTCTCCTGGGCTGGGAGCAATGAAGCTCCTACAATTCTTGTTATGAATGGAGCAACTCTGAAGAAGAAAAAAAGATTCTCCCCTATCCTAAATGCAATCATACATACTTACATGTCACTTTAGATGGCAATTTTTTGGTTGCTTTTTAAATTCCCTCTCATGAGATCAGCTATTACTGCTTTTCTAATGTGTGAAATTGACAAACTGGTCAGTTTAATAAATTCAGCTGTCAAATTTTGCTCAGTCAAAACTGCTAAAAGCTGTAAATATACTGGCATGGGATTTTCAAGGTACCGAGTGTTACACAGAAAGTATGGATTTAATGAGAGACTTTTTACATGAGTAGCTTTCCAATTTTAGTTTTGTCACTTGTGGTAATATGGTGGGGTATATTTAGATATCTTTCAACGCAGAAATGGTGTATAGCTTTTTCATATCCACTGAAAGCAGTAAAAGCTTTGTTTTAGTAGAAGTCTTCTACTCTGAGAAGATACTAAGAAATTCATTATGGTTTATGTGTGCTATGGCAAGGTGTTAGGAATGGTGCATGGTAAGGCAAACGGTACCTTGGTATTTCTAGGTTTCAGGAACTGGTCTTAGGACCTGCTTTTAGACCCATCAGTCATACTACTTTGAAAACAAGCGCTAAAGAATAATGTGAATAAACGTTTTGCTGTGATGGTTATGTAACTCAAACCACTAGCAGTCAGTGAACTCCATGGGTGTTAGTAAATCAGTGCTTAATCTTAGGAGAGGGTGTGCAAGAATGTACTTGAGGATGTGGTAAAGAATTAAGTATCTGGTGATTTAAGTCCAGTCAGCAATTCACCTTTCATTTTTAACATTGCCTTTTGCTTCTACCTTCGAGGAATGTAGGGACCAAAACTGCACAAGCTGAGGAGTAGGAATTCCCCTTCATCTGCTGCTGTGTGTGCTGAGCCACTAGGGGCCTGTATAAACTGCTCTCACAGAGCATATACCAGTGCATGGCATATGCTCACTTTCACCAGACATTTTTTACACAGGTGCATAATGTCAAAACCAAAGTTGCCAGTTATGAAATCCTTACTCATAAATGAGATTGCATTTTCTTAGGAGATGTGCATAATTAGTATATTATTTAGTTATTATTTTTACCCTACTTCGTCGGCTTCCGCCAGTCCTGTATTGTGTCCAGTGTCCCTGCTTTCCTGATTAGTGTGGGAGATGGGGATGAACATGACTCAGGAGGTGCAAATTTTGGGTAAAGTTGGATTTGTGTGTCTCCTGCATTTCATATTTTCTGTAAGCTGAAAAAATCAGATTTGTTGCCTGTGTGTTTTTTCTATTAGATTAGTAATGGTACTGTTCCATGCAAGTGTAGGGTTAAAAGATAAACTGAACAGGATTACTACAAGGCAGGAACAGACATAGATTGATGGTGTATTTAAACTAGCTTTGTAAGTGTTATGTAAGTTTGAGAGTGTGTCAGCTCCAAGGCTTTGGCTGGAGCGTAGTCAGCATTTATGGGACATGGGCTGAAGATGCACTATACATTCTTGAGTGTCAGTTTCAGAAATTTAAAATCCACCAGCCATAGCATTCTTAATAGACATTAAGCCATAAGGTCAAGTATACTTACACTGTTCCATTGTTGATTTTCAGTTTTTGAAACTGACAAGGCAGACAATTTGTAAAAGAGCACAGCTGAAATATTTGCATATTGGATTTCCTTCGAAATGAACTTCCGTTACTAAGCTGTTTGAGAATTCTCATTTAGAAGGATTTTCAGGCTGAATCACAGTAAGGTCATACAATCAAAGTGCAGTTTCCCTGTGGTATGTTAATTTTTTAATAAGCTGTCTTTTAAAACATCAGAGTCTTATATATCATTCCATGTTGGGCCAATTACAGCAAGAGGGTTTTTTTGTCATATTACCAACAACAGTTGTGCAAATATTGACTGAGCCTAATTTTCTGAAATGTGTGTGTGCGCCTTAGGTAAAGTTTTGATGAAATGTAAAGAAATCTGCTTTAAAGGTTTTCTCAAATGATAAACGTTGGTTCAAAAGTGTAGAGTCTTACTGCCTATCAGTAAACCAAGGCGGTGGCTCTGAAATGCAGAGGATACGCACTTCATTTGTGCTTTAGTATCAAAAGGAGTAATGCAGTACGGATCTATGAATCATTGTATTTCATTTTTGAATACAACTGTAGTGATTTTTCAGGTCTTTTTCAGGAGTTGAGAAAAAGGTATAGATACTTGGCTGGTTTAATTTCAGTGTTAGTCACATAATGCCGTGTATTGTAACAGGAGCTTGCTTTCGTTGTAATTTGTTTTAAAAACAGTTAGTATAACATAGTCAACATACTATATTTTTATGAAAACTCTCAATTTCACGTACTCCGTGAATTGTTTACTTTATTTGCGTAATCCTTGTATTCTTTAGGAAAGGCCTTAAATAAAGCCAATTAATG
>WEIT01028879.1:5391-50780 GCA_013389985.1 Dryoscopus gambensis
ATCAACCCACCATAGTAATTTCAGACCCCTACACAGAGAGAAAGCAGAGCTGAACTAGATTCTTCATTCTGGACACCAAAAAATCTGTTCTCTTCCCAGTATTAAGGTAGAATTTTCCTTGAAAACCAAAGCAGAAGGAAGTGTTCTTACTAGGTCTTATTGCTCACTCGCACTCTATTTCAAGAACTGCTGTTTTAAGACAACCAAGTTGGGTTTTTTTTCTCTCCTTACATTCACAGGACAATATTAGATGTTGATTAAAACCAGTTCAATCAACTGGAAAGGGTCCCTCAATGTCAGCATCACAAAAACAGGCCCTAAGACCCTGTTCTGCAGTGCTGGAGAAGAAAAAGAGACTCCCTTAAAATCATCCAAGCAAAAAAAAAAAAAAAAAAAAAAAAAAAAAAAAACGGTAAAAATAGGTATTCATGAAATGTTATTGTCCAAGATAGAATAGTAGAGGCTGAGGAGAACAAACAATATAAACAGAGAACACATTTTTCCTTGCCTGCTTTACAATAGCTAAGATTCTTTTAAAAAAAGAATAGGTAGAAAGATAAGACATGCATGCCTGATACTGAAGAAAAGACTGTTTGTACCCAGCACACTGGATAAATTGTTCTAGAACAGTTCAGCCATGTCAAGAAATGACCCTTTCATGCTGCCAAGGCCAATCAGACCCGTAGCCAGTGTTAGTCAAAAAGGTCATCACCACTCATAAATTTAACATAATTTCTCCTGTTTTGTCCTAGAATTTCACACGCTCAGAACAGACCAGTCAGGTAGGAAATTTTAGGTGTGGTGTGCTATGGTTGGCATGTGTTTTATTGATGGATCGAGAGCTGCAGGCAATATTTGGCTCAGTCCTAAGACTATCACAAAGCCTGTATGCTGTTGCTGCTGCAGCCCCCAGTTACAGGTAGAAGCAGGACAGATATACCAATAAAAGGAGAGGCCAGACTCCTAACTCCTAATTCTTTTTTAAAATTTCACTTCACTCCTGGTGTTCAAGACAACACTTGTTTTAATCTCAACCTGATCTCTGGAAGACCCCCTAAACATAGCAAGGAAAAATTCACATAAGCCTATTCCCATGGAAATTCATTATAGAGGTGCATCCTAAGAAGTAGTTTACTTGAACAGGAAAAACAACAACAATGCATTAGGATGTAAATTAAATGCAAGATTGTAGTTAGTCTTCCACTCAAGCAATTCCCATTGTTATTTTGACTTACTGATCATCAGAGAAATGCTGGAAAGCAGAAGCTTTTAAACATCTGCTAATCAATTATATTATTTTCCTAATTCCATAGTTTTGTTTAAATTTACTGATTTCAGGGGAAATTTTTAGCTAAAATTATCTGATCCTTGCCTTGAAATTGGGATGGAGCTCGTTGTGGCAAAAATCAGATAAATAGTTTTAAGGTCCTCACCTGTGTGCATAAAGAGTTAATAAATAAATAAATAGGAACAGTAGAAACATCCAGTGGGAGTTACTTCACAGACTCACCTTCCTTCCAAATTTATAAGCTGCTCTTTTGAGACAGTTGCCTTGCAGAGTATATAGGGAAGAGAAGGCTCAGCTGGAATGCCTCTCACACAACGTGAAAGAAATAACATTCAGCTATACCATGATCCCCAGTGTTATTTCACAACAGCTCTGGCAAAGAGTCCCAATTTTTACAGAACTGTTGCCTGCAGACAGTAAGGTTTCTGTTCCTGAGGTTGCCTTGTTTTTCTAAAGGAGACCTACGTGTAATTATGCGCACACTTCCACTGCATACAGGAACTAGGCAGGATCCCTGTCCAGAGCAGAGGAGAACTCAGGGCAGGCAGTGGAATTACACCATTTTAAACAAGCTGTAGCTTTGTCCCATGATGTCTGGTCAACACATATGCATCACTGCTAACTGGCTGTTCGGTCTCATCTGTCCACAGCCGAAAGATAAAAGTCTAAAACAAACTCCTCTAGATTTTAAGGCCAGAAGAGACTGAAGTTCAATTCATTTTCATGTGGGTTTTTTCCAGTGTTTTCAGAACATGAATACAGAGCAGATTTCTCCAGAACCCTTTAAAGAAACTTCCTGTAGAAGCTTCCTCCCCCAACGAACTCACTGAAACCCTATCCACTTAAAAAAAAATAAATAAAGTGAACAAATAAATAAATAAAGCACCCTGGAAATCACAGATCTCTTCTGTGTTCCACAGTTTGCCAGCAGCTAATGACATTACAATGGCTTAGGTGAAAGGGTAACAGCATATCCAGTACTCAACAGAGAAACAAAGAGAATGGAGAGGGAGGGAAAAGAGCCTTTTCTTCAGTGAACAAAAATTATGACAGAAATCAAGCTGAAACTAAATCAAAATGTGCTGGGAACCTGTAATATTTGCAAAAATTGCTGAACCCAGGTACTCCTGTGCTGAATCTAGGCCTTCTGATTTCCCAGGTTTTCTATTAACTGCACCTGCCAATGATTACTCATTGTGAAAATTTTGTATTCATACTGGAACTAAAGTGATTGTACTGTGCACTTACTGTCCTGCCTCACAGAGTGATCTGGTAGCATTCAAGGCTTGAACAAGTGGTGCTGAGACTCACTCTACCTTTCCCAGACACAGGCTGGAAGCACCTTCCTGTGCTGCTGGGGCACAGGGATGCAGAGGGTGCTGAACATCCCACATTTGTGCTCCTCTGCCGCGTGCACACAGCTCTTGTTTACTTTGAACAATGATTTCTGGCTTCAAGCTTGAGAGCCAGCCCAGGCCTCTCTCTGCTCCCACGCCAGGACACCCCATTCTCAGCGCCACTGAGCTGCAGAAGCCAGCACAGGTGGTGTCCCATTTCAGAGGTCCTGCCAGTGCTACCCTGCCCCCCTCCTCTCCTCCCAACATCTGTGGGCACACAGCTGTGAGCAACCCTCACTGAACATGCACAAAGGCAGGAAAAGCAAAAGAGGTCTTTTTTAGCCCATGAATATCTGGAGAAACTGAGAGGAGGCTGAGGGGTACAGCCTGGGGGAGGAACCAATGTCCAGCTGTCTGTATCAACAGGGCAGTGACGGAGGAGATGGAGCCATACTCTCCCATCAGTGCCTGGCAGGATGAGACACTACAGCTGAAAGCTGAAACAAGAGAGTCAGGCTGGATATAAAGAGCAATTTGTTGTTAGCGAGGACAGGCAGGCAGAGGAAGAAATCATCCAGACAGGCTGTGTAGGCTCTCCTGCTGGAGGCTTTCAAGAGCTGCCTGGACAAAGGCTTGAGTAACATGGTGTGGTCTCACAGGTGACCCCACTTTGAGCTGGAGCTTGGACGACAGACCTCTTGATATCCATTCCAACCTAAATGCCTCTATGGCCCTTTTGAAAGAAGTAAATTCAAGAATTTGTTTTAAAGACCTGCCTTCTCTCCCATGCAGCAGAGATGTGATTTCAGGATAAAGCAGATATTTTCTTCTTATAAGTACTCCCACTCCTGCGTGCTTTGTAAAGGTGAAGGCTTGGGTACCCTGGTCCCTTGTGTGGGAGCAGATGAGGAGCTTTCAGAAGACCAGGTCATGCCATTTTGAAACATGGGCAAGCTCTGGCTGCTGTCACATGCACGGTGACCTCGCTGTAGCTCACCACAAGATCTCCTTGGCATTGCCAGGCAGTCATGCCATTTGCTGCTGACAAAACAGAACCTAGAGCTGTTACAGGCAAAAGCCTTAGAGGTTTTTTGTTTAATTTGTTTGATTGTTTAATGGCAAGATTCTCAGCAAACACCTCGTAACACAATAAAAATGCATTTTTAAGGCACCTCTGAGAGACAATATTTAGAAATGGCCTCCACATGAAAAGTACTTGCAGATGCCTACGCACCATTTCAATTAAAATGTAAACAGACATAAAACTATTTAAGAGGAAAACACAATGCATTTTTGAACGGCTCATAATTTTAAGATCAAAAAACTGAGAGTGACTGTAGGGCTCACTGCCTGTCACTGGTTTGAATTCAAGTAACTGTTAACAAAATTGGTTGTCTCAAGTCACCAAGTCTCAAGCTATATCTCACCTACCTTATGGATCCCACCATTGCACTTAGTCTCTTTGTCGTGATTCCCCACAGAATCATAGGATGGTTTGGGTTGGAAGGGGACCTTGACGATCATGTAGCTCTATCTCCTCTGCTGTGAGCAGGAATGCCTTCAGGTTGCTCAGAAAAACCCAGAAACAAAAAAGCCAGAGGCTTGAAAAGGCAAAGTGGTTTCAGTGCCACATCTAGGGTGAAGCAAAACCAAAAGAGTGTCAAGGGAGATTTTAATTAGTTTTCTGTCCACTTCATTTATTTGGTGGGTGAACACAGGTCCCCATGTTCCTGAGATGGACTCTGAACACAAGCATGTTCTTTGGTAAACCTCAAAGTAAGTGAAGGAGCTTTCCACAATTCAGGCCAGAAAAACATAATTTTTTATATATATGACTTTGAAAACTCTCTTTAGAAAGTCTTATTGTAAAGCCCCAGATCAATGTTGTTAGTGGACAATACAACTATTACCATTTGTGACTCTTCATTTTTACATGTATTTTGTCTCTTTGATTACTGTGTGCAGTTTTGGTCACCACAATAAAACAAAAAAAAAGACAATTATTAGAGGGTGTCCAAAGGAGGGCCATGAGGAGTAGCTGAGGGCACTTGGTCTGTTCGGCCTGGAGGAGCCTGAGGGGAGACCTCATTGCAGTCTTCAACATCAGAGCAAGTGGAGAGGCAGGCATTGATTTCTTCTCTCTGTGACCAATGACAGGAAGGAATGGCCCAAAGCAGTGTCAGGGGAGGATCAGGTTGGATATCAAGAAAAGGTTCTTCGCCCAGAGGGTGGTTGAGCACTGGAACAGGGTCCTCAAGGAAGTGGTCACAGCACCAAGCCTGACTGAGTTCAAGAAGCTTTTGGACAATGCTCTCAAGCACAGGGTGGGACTCTTCGGGATGGTCTTGTGCAGGGCCCCAAGTTAGACTCAATAATCCTGCTGGGTCCCTTCCAACTCAGCATATTCTGTGATTTTATGAAGAGAATGTACTCTGAAAGGGTGAAGGGGAAGCTATCCCTTACAAGCACATAACAGGATCACCAGGTATCTTCAGGGGAGGTATTAGTCATGTTTCCAAAACCAAACCAAGCCCCGCAGCGCACCCATCCATTAAGGACAGCTGCAGGTGGGTGAGCTGCCCACCAACACACACCCAGTGGGTGCTCAAAGCACCTCCCACCCGACCTGCCCTGGCGTGAGGGAGGTTCTGGGCTGCACTGGCTCTGCCCCTCTGGCTGCAGGGGGTGAGGGCTGGAGGCTGGCAGGCACTGCCTGTCTGGTACCCACACGCTGGCTGTGGGGCTCTGCGCCGGCTCCATAAAACTCCAGCAGACAAACCCCAAGCATGCACCTGGGGATCCCAGAGCAGCACAACCACGTAACAGAGTTGGGTATAACACATAAGGGAGCCTAATACCTCTGAGGCTGAGAAAATTACCACTCATTATGCTAAGTAATGCCTTATATCAGCATGTAAATAACTTTTCTTTGTAAGCAATCACCAAAGCATTCTCAACAGAAAATTAATATATCTGATTTGTTTATGTATTCACCTAATTTAGGGTAGAAAGATTTTTAAACTGAAACTAGATATGAAAGCATGTCACCAAAATTCTTCTGAGCTACATGTACAGATCCATTTATATTTATACTTATACACACACACACACACAAAATTACATGTTCTGTCTCTCTGATAGACTGAATCAGAGAAGATGTTAAATATACGGTCCTGTGCCGTATGTTACAAGAGGTTTCACTCATCTTCCTATTTCTGACAGCTATAGTTTTGGTGGGAAATTAAAAGTTAATTTTGGTTTTTTGTTCTTTTGTCTTTTTCCTTACCAGCAGTGCCTCCAAGGCATGCTAAAGTATTCTGAAAGTGACCTCCATTTTACTCATATCATCCTGACACAAGTGATTTAGCCTCCATACTTGCAGGAGTAAACATAAGAAACACCCACTGACTGACAAATATTTCATCAGAATTCAGGCACACATTTGTTCCTGGGCATGGAGGGGAGGGTATGTTAGATGATGACCTCATTTAGTGAGGCATCATCATTTAAGTTCACCACCAGTATATGGACACTACCATAACCTTTTGCACTCTCAATCTGCATCTTCTTGTCTTCCCTTAAGGATTGCTGTATTTGGTGGCCCATTCCACGTGCAGCTGCCAGGCACTGATGTTGCTGCAATTTCCAAGATGGACACAGATCTTTTAACCAAACCCGACTGGGACAAGGACTTTCCCACTTCTCAAACCTACTCCCAGAGCAAGCAGGCAAGCAAATTTTGAATGCTTAAACCTATAGAAGCTAGACAAATAATGCAGGGAAAACACAGCCATGCATCCAGCTCTGCTCGGGCTTGTGTTTTCCACAACAGTAGCGGCACCACTGCTCACAATGGCCAAAAGCCCTGAGCCATTAAATCCAGTGGGGAAATCCATGCACTCACAGCTACTCTCACACAGAATTCCTTTGCTGGATTGGAATCTGGAGAGCAGTTGAAACAGCTTTCAATATATTAATTACTTGTGACTTGCACTTGTGAGGTAGTGGTGGTAGCTTAATAGATACAGTACAAATGTGAAAAGCAACAGAGATGGAAAAAAAATTGATGGAGGTAAGGGCTTTAGTCATTGACTGGGGAAAAAATCTTAAGAAATGGAAACAAAAATCTGGCATGTAGCAATAAACTGAGTCAAACAGGCTCTTGAAGACATAGGACAACTTTTTCTGAAAGAATTTAATACTCAAAGCATCGGAGAGCATGTTCTGGGTTTTACAAAACAGAAGTCACAGGATTATTAAGAAAGGTGATTTCAGCAGTACCATATCACACAGACCTGAGCTAGAAAACCATGTGAAAAAGTGAAAGACTATTGTGGCAGACACAGTAAAGGCCATGAGGTTGCAGGTACAGAAGGAAGAACATATGCACTGGAGATGCTTTTTGAGTGCTTTTAGTATGGTACCGAAAAAATAGAGTGCATATAAAAAATAATGAAAAAGCCACCTCAGAGACACCACATTCAAGAGAAGCTTAAGACAGCACTCCAACAGCAACCAAATGAAAACTCAGCTTTGACAGCAGATGACACCCCCACAAACAATTTCTCCATTTAAGGTGAGGGCACACACACAGTGCCGCACTCCTGGGCAGAGAGCTGCTGCAGCGCTCATCTGCATGGCACCAAAACTGCTGGATTTTTGGAACACCTTCATCGTCCCCACACGAGAATGGGCAATAGCTAGTTCTTCCATTTGGCTTGGTGATTTAGTGTGCTGCTCACAGCTGCCCGTGATGTTGTGCCACATCTCTGTGCATTACCTCCCCTGCTGACTCCACAGCAGACAAGAACTAACCCAGCTGGAAGTGCCTGTTCACTCCTGGCTTAGCAAGAGTGCCCCAGATGACTCCCTGGACACGGAGTCAAAGCAGGAAGCTTACAGAATTGGCCCACTGCTCATTTAAGTCTGTCTCCTCTTTGCTAAGAGGATCTCCCATCTTCTACTGAAAGCTTTGGTAGAGGGTGCAGAGTTCACGTCTCTTTCAAAAATACCTCGTCATGTAGCACCTTTCTATCAAATACAATGGAAAAGAAAAATCATGTAGGTTCATGTGAACCTCTCTTTCTGACTCACATTTAGCCACTGCCAGGCCTTTGCATGCTGTTGTGGATCTTGACAAGCTATTCTCATTTTCACTTCAGATCTATGTTTTGACTCAACACCAGCAGAAAAATAGGTCACAGAAAAATGACCTGGATACTCAACCACTCGAAGGAGATTTCTCACTGAATTTTAGGGGAGGAAAAAAAAATAGGCACTGGCCATTTAAAATAAAATAAAAATTAAAGAAATCTTCCAAATAGCCTCCATTACAACAAAACTGATACAAGAAGAATCAGGTGACTTGGATTTACACTCAGTTTAGCACACTTTGAATGCAGAGCTACCATACAAGGGAGACCTTTTCATTTCAAAATGCAATGACAGCTTTATCATTCAACAATATTACGTGGATGTTTTTCCCCTTCTTATCAAGGAAAAAAGACCACATTGTGAAAAACATATTTTGAAGAGGTTATACCTATCAGAGCCATCTCATGCAGTATGGTGAGAACAGGATTCAAGACCTGGTCACGCAAATACAAAAGTTAGCAACATGAGTCAACTTCATGAACTCAAATGAGATTGCACAACGGCTTAAAGTATTTGAAGGACCTGAGGCTAAATCAGCTGATCCCTAGAAAACCCGAACTCTTTGGTTGCAAAGCCTCTTGTTGCTATTTGGACACAATATTTAGAAAGAAAGAAAAAGTCCTAGCAACAAACCCAGCAGGTATGTAGGTGCCACGTCAGAGAGCATACGCATATACTTCAATCCTGGACCAGCATATGCAAGAACCAGCATATCAGAAAGCAAGGAAGACTTCAGCCTATGGAAGTGACTTCCCAAATGAGGGCACAGAGTGTGCACACAAACAGCCACTTGGTGTTTCAATACACAGCTGCTCTGGGAGCAGCTTGTGTGTGCAGTCCCCATGAACACAGACAGGTCTCCTGCAGTAAAAGGACCTGTCAGGAGAAGGAGTCAAGTTGGAGTTTGGGAATTGTTTGTTTGTTTTTAAAACGCAAACCTAGTCTTGGCTTTGTGTACTTGAACCAGAATGCAATTTCTATTAATCCAGTTAGGGATCAAAACCAGAGCCTGTAACTAATCTGTGTAATTTAACTTGTAGCTTTAGTTTTGAATACTATATTCCTCCAAATACTTGTTTGCAGAAATTGTTTAGCAAATCCTACCATGTAGCACATAAATCAAACTGAAGTGGAAGCAAAACTAATGAAGGACTAATAGCCCACAAATTAGTCACTGAGCTCTATCCAATGCCTTCTCTCCAACACAACAAAGTACTACGTATGAATAATGGTGCTACTTCTTTCCGCTCTCCTTGGTTTGTCTTCCTTTAAGGGAGAGGTTTGGTTGATATATCACCATCTCACTAGTTAAAACATCTTTAATTGCATTATATATATACACTTTATGCATACATATCTCTTAAATACAAGCACATACAAACACACTCTGTATTTTCACCTCCATTTTGAGGACATCATCTGCAAATTCTTATTTGGTAAGCATTTGAATTCCTGAATGGTTTCTTCTTCTTTCTCTGTCACATTCCTGAAGGGTTTATGCTTTGTAAAGGGCCAATACAACTGCAAAAGCTATAATTTCAAATATTTTGACATATATATAGCACTCAAATCCAACTTAATTGGATCCAAAAATTTCATATCGACTCCCTTAGGAATTACTTTTAAAAATTTAGATTTATATGTGAAAGAGCAGAATAAATTATATTTAAGAGCTCATCTAATACATTAAAAAAATCATAGCTAACTTTATTGAAAAATCATATTTACAGCCCATGTAATAGATTAAAAATTCCAGCCATCCTTATTAATGCTTTTAGTCCTTCTACCCAGTTTTTCCTCTTTTTTCCATATTTCTTCCACTTGCTTTACTCTTTGCATCCATGCTTCTTTTCCCTCTTGCTGAACTAATTCTGCATACCTCCATACAATAACTATTGCCCTTCTTAAAAGCCTTTTCTTCTTGCTTCCCTCTCTTTTGAACTATTTTCAGCCCTTTTTCCTTGGCCTGTTTTCTGTGGTCTCTCCCAGATTGGGGACCAGCCTGCACGGGATGGTCTTGCACAGGATGGACTCCTCTCGCAGCCCTGTGGCACCACAGGGCAGGCGGTCCCTGCAGGGTGCCCTGGCTGTGCTGCTGCCAGCCCTCCAGGCTGGCTTCGGGTCAGGAGCACCAGCTGCACACGCTGGTTTTCTCCTGCACGTGGGCAGGGAAGGAGCCCTTCTGCTTGACCCAAACAAGAGGAGGAATGTTGAAAGGGATGATGCTGTGGACTGCCCCAGCCCTGCAGACACAAGGGTCGAGTTTCAAGCTCCAATTTCAAGATTTACTCTTTCAGTCCTTGCCTTGCTCTAGCTCTAATTTTCTCTTCACAGACCAGTTCTGTACCTCATGGATTGTCTCACGAAAAGGCACAAGCTTTAGCAGCAGCTTTAAGGTGCAAGCCCTCTGTTATTACGTGACCTGCAGGAACACAGGGAGCATCCTTCCCTGGCCTCTTGGAGAAGGACTTGTCTGGCACACATTTCATACATGAGGAGGATTTCAGACACTCGTGGGGCATGCTCAGAAAGAGGGGCTGGGTGGTTGTGCCCATCTCAGCTCCGAGACCACAAACACCACCAGGACTAAGACACCGTCTCTGCTTTGGCGGGATAGAGACACCAACAGTGGCACTTCCCTGCTTAGATGAATCCTTGTGGAGATGTGCCAGTTTTGCAAAATATTGCCTGGAACTGGGCTGAGGAGGCAAACCCCTCAGCTGCAGGCTGACCAGAGTCCAGTATGCTGTTCCTCATCTCCAGCCCTCCCAGTAAAAGCTCTCGTACACTTGCAGGCACGGCGGTGTTTGCCACAGTGGTTTTGGAGGCAAGAGCCTCCAGTGGCAGGTTCCACACACAGAAGCACCAGCTGGAGAGCACTAAGCCAGAGGACTGTCCTCATGCTCAGCCTCAGTGAAAGCCCTGCTGGTTGGTCTATTTATGGCATGTCCAAGTCACCCATCACCATGGCAGCTAAGCACAGAGGGGAAAACGCTGCCGACTGGAGCAGATCAGACAGCAGCACTTTTAAGATATAACCACAAAACTGTATGTCACATCCTCCCCAGCTGCTGCCATGACCCATTTATGATTTCTACCTGAAAGCTGTACACTATGGAAAAGTTTTATTAACATACCCAAACTATGCTCTTCAGAGGTCTTATACTAGCAGTACAGGAAGCCAGAACATAAAAGCAGGCCAGAAAAAGACAAAACAGTATTCAAACTAAAATAGAAAACAAATCTCATTGAAATTAACATGGTAAAATACACTGCAGTGAGCCAAGCTAAGAAGAATGCATTGAGCTCACACCGTGCCTCAAGCAACTTCAAAGGGGGGAAAAAATAACACATTTAAAGTATATACAGAAGCAGCTCAGGTTTGTCATCAGCACAGAAAACTGAAGAGTGAGAATTTGGTCCAAAATCAAAACCCCAGGTGAGAAGGCAGATGCTCTCATGAGGGAGAGAAATATGCTGAGAGTTTTCAGCCTGCCTCCAGCTTATTGACTTAAGTTACACTTCTTCCTCTTATAGGCATTGACATTCCATCAACAGAGAGTTAAACATGTTACTAATACTTAATATTTTATTTGGCCATTTCCAATGGGGAGCACATGATCTGACATCCAGACACTGTTGAGTACAGAACTGTAGTGATCCATTTCTGTAAGAATCAGATGCACCTGTGACCAAAGAGGGAAACATCCCCATTTTGTTTGTGGACATTCACCATTTGTGAACAAACAAGTCAGAAATGCCTTCTTGAAGGTTTCCTGAAAATGACCAAAGCCTAAAACTATAATGAGGCTTTCCTTTTTTTTGGTGGGACTGATCTTTTCCCCTTGCAGCAAATAAAGAGACTGATCTCTGTTAATCACACATTCTTATAAAATTTGGGAAAGACACAGCACATGAAACCAGAGGTGCCAAAGGCCCAGGGTGGCTTCTACAGCCCGTGACACTCCAGTTTCCTAAGCAAATCCATCAGACTGGCACTCCCTGCCCCAAGTAGCTACAGGTTGTCAGACACAAGCAGAAGATATCCTAACCCCAATCAACCCCTCTTTCTGCCTCTCTTACTAGAAAAAGAGATTAACTGGTGGGATAATCAGACATTGTTTACTCTCCTGAAGCCCATGCAGAAAAGATTAAGGCCAACTCCCCATCACAGGGGGGCTGGAACGAGATGAACTTCAAGGTCCCATCCTATGATTCTGTGAAGGCTTTAGTAACTGGGAACCTAAAGTTAATAAACCCTTACTGAAGCACTTAAACGATCTGATTTTTTTTCTTTTTTTAAACCCTGTAGCTCTGTGAATGAATACCCTCTGATAATCCAACCTTTATATGTCTTGATCCAAGATTAAAAGTGTTATTTGAGTAAGAAAATTATCCTAAAGAAAAATTAAAAGTTTGGAAAGAGTTACAATAGCAGTCCTATAATATCAACTGAGTCAAAACTCCAAGCAAAGCAAAAGAGCAAGGAGAAGGAACAGTGAAATATTAAATGCAGTTGCTTCTTCTATTTGAAGATTAATAATTCAAGACCTGTATTTATTTATTCATACTAATTGACCGAAGAAGTTATGCTGTGGAATAGCTGAAGAGAAACTAATTGCTGTCTCATTTTATTTTAATAGTATATTAAAACGCAGGCTAGACTGGAGACCTCTTCTTGACTTGTGCTGATGTTATCTGCCCTGAGACACTGGCAACTGGCCAGGGACTTGCCTACACTTTATTTAGGGCTAACCTTAGGAGTCAGATTAGGTGATTGTCCCTTTGGCTATAATGGACCACAAATGTGAAGCTCATTTCTTTTTGAGATCAATCTTTCCTCCTTTCCATTTTTTTTTCCACTTAAGTTGTGTTATCATTTGTTCAGCATGTGCAAAGGACCATTAAAGTAGATGTAAATGAATTTTTCAAAACCCACACAGAACCCCTTAATACCACTGGAATAATTGGGGCTTACGTGCAGTGAGTCCTGTAGCACACTAAATACAGGCATTCCCAAGCACTTCTACAGGCTCATAACTAACAGTCCCACAAGAAAAATGAGACAAAGAAATGTGCAATATGCACCCTGCCATAGAGTCCTCTGTCAGTTCCTGATTGTTCAGTGTTTTCCCCATGCAACTTCCATGCTCTCCTGGTAACTCTATTGATGGTACTCTCTTCCTTGTGGAGAGCCCTTTTTCTTTTCCTTCTCTCTGGGACCCCTCAATACACCTTTCCCATCTCCCACCCCAGTCTAATTCCTGCACATTCCCAGCCTCTTTCCTTGGCAGGAAGGCTGCTACCACGGCTAAAGGTGGAGACTTCATGCACAGCAGCTCTTCTGCTCAGCTGCCCTCCCCAGGGGCATCACCCCAGCATGAGGGGGAGCAGTGTGGCAGGCAGAAGGACAGAGCCACAGTCCCTGCACCACGGGCCTTGGCACAGGAGCCAACAAGCCACACCAAAAATCTGACAGCGTTCCAGTGTCTCATCTCACACAAATTTGTAGTTGCGCTGTTATGGGTACCCCAGCGAAACCCCTCCACCAGAATAGCACGGGCAGGGCACCATCAGGTGGGACAGGAAAGTCCCCCTGCATTCAGGGCCCAGCATTCAGGCTGGCTCACCCCATACAGCCAAACAACAACCCACTGAACTGGAGCCCTGGCAATTTACATACACTTTGCATAGATACAAATAAGCTCAGAAGGTGAAAGGCAACAGAGGAGCAGGTCCTTTGAGTGCAGATCCTTTCATCTTGGAGTTTGCTAAGGACAGATGTAAAGGCAGCTTACGATCCCAGTTGTGCACATTCCTCCTTTGAAGCTCTACCCCTCTCCCAGCCCAAACTTTGCCATTTAGCACTCTCATTACCTTGTAAGGTCTGCTCCTCCCTTCAGCATTTCGTCCCTCTACAGAGCGGCAAGCTTTCCCTCCCTTCCCAGGAATCTTAATTAACACACTTTTTTCCCTGTGTGTTTGCTTCCCCCCCCACACTCCTTCAGACATACCAATAGCTTCACTCATGTTTGTTTCAATGCTGTCAAAGTTATCTTTAATTGCATTTTTGGGTTGCATGGGTTACAAGCTGACCTTCACATAAAACAATGCGGATCAGAATTGGAGGGCTTGTTTTGTCTGCACAGGGTAACATGCAGAGCTACAGCTGTACTGCTAATTTGGACAGAGATGGCTCTTTTAAACAATGTTGATTCCATACGTACATCTAGACACAGCTTTCATTCCTCTATCCATATTCACATGATGCCAAATCTTCCTATCATCTTTTCAGCCCAAATACTTCATTGACTGACCGAAGAAGGCTTCCCTGATCCTTCATCATTGTTTGATTTCCTTCTAGCCAGCTGATTAACATCGATTCAAATCCACTAGGACTGCATCTAATAATTTAAAGATGTAGGAACCTCTTCCTGTTTGAGGTCCAGACAGGACCTGAGGGAGGATGGATGGATGTACACAGCCTAAGCATGTTCCGTGGCTCTGAATTTGAGCTTGCCAGCTCAGCAAGTAGGCAGAACAAGTGCAGGACAGCCTGTGCAGTCATATAAACTGGCTTTCACACATATCTTATCACCCTTTTGTTTTCACGCATGTCTGTTGCCTTTCTCCTTTGACCTCCGGGAGTATTAGCAACCTTCCCTGGGAATTGCTCTGATGGGAGCGGAGAGTTGACACCTCTGCCTCTGGAGCCCTGTGTTATCTCCCTTCTGATAGCAGCAACGGGGTGAAGAACCTGGAAATTCATCCAGGAGGCAAATAAATAACCTAAAATCCCTCTGACCTATGATTTCTGCTCGAAACCTTAGCAACGGCTCTTCCCCAGAACCCAACATGGCCACTGAGCGGGGCCAGGGAGGGGGCTGGGGTGCAGCTCTGTGCCCTCCCCCGGGTTGTGCCTGGCTGACAAATGAGACCTTGACTCCCAAGTCCCTGTAAAATCAGCCAGCAAAAACAAGTTATTAGGGGTATATTTGCTCACAGAAAGCAGATTACAAATTACCCACATTCAGCTCTTGGAAACAAGATTATTTGTGACATAACAGATTGTCACCATTGTAATCCAGAGCCGGTAAACACTGGTTAGCCATCCACAGACAAATGCAAATCTGTGCCACTGTAGCTGCTTTTAGGTAGAGGTGATCTCGAAATACCAGATGCTAACATCTGAACCCTTTTCTGTGCCACTAGTACTGTTCCTGAGTGCTTTCCCTGCTGACCTTAAACTAAATGTTGCCTGCACCTTCAATGGCCCTAGGACAGCATCTTTGGGGAATTCTTTTATAAACCAAAATTAGGCACTATAATAGTAAGTGGAATTTTAGAGAGGAAAAATTATTTCTAAAATCATATTAACTAGACTTGATTAACCTGTCCTTAGTTCCATGAACCTGTTGACTATATTGTTAAATGATTTTTTAAAAATAATAATTAAAGTCAGAATCAACATTTTATAACTGGCAAATAAGGTATCTTCAAACAGTTCTTCCATCACCTCATTCCCAAATGAACACATTTCAACGGCGGACTGATTCCAGGGTGGCATCTCAGGACTGTGATAAATTGCAAAATCACACACCAACAGCAAACCCCTGCAGAACACCCAACTTTCCAAGCCATCCTGCAAAGCTGAAGCCAGAAGCCCTTGCAGGGGAAGTGTGGATGCACGGACACCACGCCACCGGGATCTAAGCAACAGTTTCACTGCGAGGGTGTTGGACTGGCAGCTGTGCAAACACAGACATTTTCCCTTTAAGAATGCTAGCCAGAGCCAAGGCAACAAGGGACTCTGCAGGGCAACACAACAAAACATGAAGGGGATAACCATATCTGTTGAATAAAACAGATAATCCTAGGTTATGAAAACGGTGAGGTAGGAACCAAAGGCTGCTAACCAAGGCTTTGGTACTCATTATGAAAATGAACAACATAGCAACAACGCCATTGAAGGCATTTTCCAGTAATCACTCCGTGCCCTCGCCCCCACACTGCCCATCTCTGGGGAGCAGGAGATTCCGACAAGCTGATAAATGGAGAGCTGGTTCCTGCTCAACTCACAGAACCACACTTGGGCCCAGCACTCTGAGAACGGTAGAACTCGCTTATGTTTTCATTATTCAGGCTTTGTGGAAAATTTTGCATTACACTCAGAGGATGTAGGAACATGAGAATTATGTTTTTAACTCATGATTAAGTCGCAGTGAAACACTCACAAGGCATATGCATTTGCAGAAGTAACAGGCCATGAGAAAAGGTCTCCTGTATAAGTCCCTTAAAGGCTGGATAAATTCCTTCTGTCTCAGAGATTCTGGCACCGAGTTATCCTCAAAAGTGGTGTGAGCAGAGTGGAGGATCATAGGAGGTAACTCTAAAACAAGAGTACATACATGTACTGCTGTACCAACTGCTAGCTTGAGAGACAAGGCAATACACCTATGCTCTTACAAGAAATTTCTCATTTATTTGCTTGATACCAGTTTTAATACATTTGTAAAAATGGAGAAGCTCAAGCAACCAATTGTAGGGAATAATAAAATACTTTATTGCATTAAAGATTTTTGGATAATGCACATATATATAATATTGATTATTTTGGATCTCATATCACCCCTAGCTCGAGAACAGTTCAAAACTTGTAAGTGTGCATTTCTTATTTTTCACAGCACACAACGCAACTGATTCCACCCAAAAGCAGCTTAGCAAGGAATATATTTTTCAGCTACCTGAAAGTTTTCTTCACCCTGAGCTCGTTGTTTCTTGGCCTGGCCCCTGGTAGCAGATGCCAGGAGCCTCATGGCGCCAGTGCAGTGTCCGAGGGGTGCCGTGACATGCCCAGCCCTCTCTGTGGGGGCAGCTGGGTGGCTCTTTCTGCAGCTGAACCAGGGCAGGACCTTTCTGCTACTGCCCAAGGATTCCCCTCCGCTGGGAGGTTTCTCCCAGGGCCAGGTTGGCTGGCAGCAGCAGGAAACAGTCCCAACGTGCTGCGAAACTAGGGCCATAATATGTTAATGTGAAGACTTTTTCCAAGTAATCTTTACCATCTGTTGTCTCACACTGATGTTAGTATTAATAATTTATAGGCCTTCTCCTAAGGCTGAGGAGGAAGCAGAATGCTAAGCTCTAAGACAGAGACAGTATCAATTTTTTTTATTTTTTTAAATGAGATCGATGTCGCTTCATACGATCACCTCGTTCAGGGAATATATGGTGCTGTTCAGCTTTCTGCTGCTGTTGCTTTTGTAAGCCTTTTACTGAAAATAGCAGTGGCAAGATATTTATTTTAGTCCATTCCTCTGTTGCTTCTTTCCTTCTAAAATAAGGCATGCAGCCTATCTGGTACATAAGCAAAGTGCACGTAAAGGTCAGAGGCAAAGCATAAGCTGACAATATAAGTCGCATTATAGGATGCAGTTACTGCCAGGCAAGAGCAGGCAGGGTTCCTTCTTGTGCTATCCGAGGCACTGTTAGGCTGAAGGAGCACAGTTGTGCTACCAGTTTAAGCCAGCAGAATCTCCTTGCTATATTTAACCTTGATTTCCTCAGAGACTAAATATGCAAATGACAAAATGCGACGCGCAGCAAACACTGCTTTCATAAGGGAGAGCTAAGTTTTAGTCCCAAACAATCAAATCAGCCTTTCCTACTCACAAGGCTTCACTTTAATCCCTTATTAACAGGATTAATAGCAGACTTACAGTTCATACCATCTTACTCCTCTTTTACACAAACCAATCTAGCTGCTTTCACAGAGGGACAGGTGGATTAATAGTCTTAGTCAAAAACTGTGGTGATAATGCAGAAAATCAGCCGAAGGGAGGGATTCCAGGGCGAAAACGGACAGCTGGAAGATTGCTATCAAAGCCATGCAGTGACTTCACCCGCAGATAGAAATGTGAAATGCGTGGGAGACCCTTCTGCTTCTAAATTGAAAAACAAAACAAACCCCCTGAAAGATAAACAAGTACAGTAAAGGAATAAGTCTCTCTATTAATAAATGCTTACCAGAGGATAAACAAGTAAAGGGATAAAGAACCTGTGAAGCTCAGAAATGTGGAGGCATTCGCTGAAACATAACTCCGCTAAGAAATGCAAAGCTCTGACAGACTGTTATACAATCTTTGATTTCTTTTAATAACAGTTGAAGGTCAGATGCCGCAGCTCTTCCTGGAAATCCTAAAAAGACTGGGTGGCTCCCCAAGTTAGAAAGGAACTGCCACATCGTATGTTGCACAACACAGAGCTATTGACTGAGGTATATTATATTACCTCCACCAGCTGACTCAGCCCCAGTTGTTATAAAAGGCTTTGGCACCCGGGCGAGCAGCACGTAGCAGTCACACGCCCAGGGGCGGCCGGACCCCGGGAGAGCTGGGGCTGGGCAAGGTCAGGGGGGTCAAGCTGATTTACCCCGGCACCCCCCCAGCGCAGGGCTCAGCTGGGTTACCCGAGTTCACACCGAGCTATTGACAGGCAGCGGCATTGCTTACTCATTACCGGATCAGCAGGGGACTGTCTGGGGCGGAAAAGTTAACCCTTCCCCTGCCCCAGGAATCAAAGGAAAAGTCCTTTAAAAACAGCACTAGGAAGCCCAGGCTGGTGGAGCCGCCAGGGTTGGACCGCTACTAAAGCAGCTTTGCTCTTTAGAAAGGGAGCGATGGAGGTGGGGGGGGGGGGAAGAGGGGCTATTTCTGCCGTGGGAATGCACTCTAAAAATGCAGGAGAAATGACACTTGCAGCCAGTTTTCAGACAACCAATTGATTCCTCATTCCCGACTCCTGTATTAAGGTAAACAGGGATACTGTAGGGATGCACGTGGTGAGTGGTGAGGTAAAGCACGTTGTTCACCATGACCCAACCCAGGTGTTACTCCATTAAGATGTCTGTGCCCATGTTTTCACTCTCAGTTTTGCCAATGTTCATGAAATTATTGCGAATCTTGTAATGGCACTCTTTTCTTAATAATTCAGACCTTCACTGTCCAGACCTTGGCTGGGATCTTGTGTCCAGATCTGGGCCCCCAACATAAGCAGGACGTGGACCTGCAAGAGTGAGTCCTGAGGAGGCACAAAGATGATCAGAGGGCTGGCACATCTCTCCTAAGGAGAGGCTGAGAGAGTTTGGGTTGTTCAGCCTGGAGAAGAGAAGGTGTCGGGAAGAACTTAGAGCCCCTTCCAGTACCTAAAGGGTGGTGAACCTGAAGGGTGAAACAGGTTTCCCAGAGAAGCTGTGGATGCCCCATCCATGGAAACGTTCAAGGCCAGGTTGGATGGGGCTCTGAGCGTCCTGGTCTAGTGGAAGGTGTCCCTGCCCATGGCAGGGGGGTTGGAATGAGGTGATCTGTAAGGTCTCTTCTAACCCAAAACCATTCTGTGATTCTATGTGAAAACCTCAGTACATTTTTAGGATAACTTCCAGTGTTGTGGCTTCACCTTTTAGAGGCCATAATCAAGATAAGGCATAAAAAGACTCCAAAAGGTGAGGGGGGGGAATTGTTGTTGGTGCCTCACAGCCCTGTTAGGCAGTACTATGATTTCCTGGTAATGGCATCCTAATTTATGGCTTCTGAAGTTAGGAGTCATCTAATATATCATCCCAGCCCACTAAGAGATATTAAGTTTGTTTTATTTGGCACTTAAAAACAAAATAAAAATATTTCTGCAGTATAATAAAAAGTGCAATTCTCCCTTTTCCATCAAGGCAAAATCCTCTGTAAAGAGAACACTATCATTCTACAAAGAACAGATGGTGAATAGCAGGTATGCAAAATGTTCATACTACTCTTCTTTATTTTGCCTTTCACTGTAATTATATTTCATGCCAGACTCCAAATTAAGTATTGAATTCATACATCAGAATTTGGTAGAGATTAATTTTGCAAAGCTTTAAACATTAGTTCAATTTTATGACATTTTGAGTGTAATTCATACACATCTCAAAGCGCACCAGATACTTAGAGGTACATCAAAAAATGCAATGGTCTTATCACGGCTTATAATCACAAATGAAATTCTCAAGTAAACAATGAAATATAAGTAGAAAAGGAGTGAGGTTTGCTTGCATCTGGCTAATGCCTCCATTAATCTTCATTAGCAATTTCTAATATTAAGAGCGGGGAAGGTAGGATTTATAGCTCTTTTCAAAGAAGAGCCAACAAAAATTAGTTGGATTGGGCCAGTGGATCATTACCAAGAACAGAGAAGGAAAGAGGACAGAGTCTTTAGAAGTGGCAAATGAAGGGTTTCTGCAGATGAAGTGTACTAGAAGGAGATATAGAAAGACATTAAATGTGCATGTCCATGAAGGCAAGAGAGAAAAAAAATAAATTTAGTAGTAAGGTCAGCAAAAGAACTTGAAGAAGAATGGGATTGATCCAAGCAAAAGGTAAGATAGAAATCAGCTTAGGAAAAATATCAGGGGCCAAAAGAGAATGTATTGCTTATGTATAACTTTTGAAGTGCTGGTATATTTGTTTGTTGGAGATTGTAGAGAAACTACAATTGCATGAATTTTAACACTGAATGGTAGTGAAAAAAGTTGGATAAGAAACAGTAAGTCAGAAAAAGAGGATAGACTTGCAAGCTTAAAAAGCATCAAGGAAGAGAAGGAACTTTAATTAAAGTTCTTGTGTTTCACAGTTCGTTGGCATGTGGTTTTCCTTCTGCAGAGGGATATTGAGGAAGTTTAGCTGGCAGGGGAAAGGCAAGCTGTGAGCAAAACAGTGTGGAAATGAAGAAGTTAAATTGCTGAGTTTGTAACGGGTGGTTGGAGATGTGGAAGTGTGTCATGACATGGGAATGGAGGAAAGCAAGAAGCGTGTGGCGTTTCTGAAAGCTGCAGAACAGGTGGTTTTCAGGAAGGGAGGGTGTGCAGTCACCCTACAGCGGAAGGGAGGATGAGCTTGCTGGTGACTTTCCTGGCAATGCTGTAAGCCATTTCTATGGACGAGGGGAAGAAGAAAGCAGATTTTGCAGGGGGAGAGAGAATTGACTGAGTAGGGCCACAACAAGTGAGATTGTCGTTTTCTCTAATTTTTTTTTTTTTAACATGTTTAAGGCATATGGAGGCGAAGAAAGGAAGCATATGGAGTGGCACTTGAAAATGGGGCTGGGGTCAAGAGAGATGGTAGGGGAAACAATAACATGTTTCAGAAGCAGAGAAGGGTGGTTGAAGATGTCGCATTGTTTCTTCATGCTCCTCCATCTGCCAATATCCATCTGTTGGTTTTTTGTTGTATGCTCAAATGTCATCTCCAGTAACTGTTTAATGTCAAATGGATAATCATGTCTGTCTCCCTTTCTCACTGATTTTTGGAGGGATATAAAAACCATATCTTCCACACAGCACTGGAAGGGTGGGGAGGATCCATGCACTTGTTCTCTGCAGCCTAGAGGTTGTTGATTAAAAGATGCTGTTCTGGGCAGCAGAAAAGGTCAGATGTGAATCCATAAACCTGAGAAGGCCCCTGAACTTGTGAAAGGGGCACCCTGAAGCCCATTGAAGTGCTTAACCCTGTTCTATAAAAGGCCCTGATATCATCACCAAATCCTAAAGGAAAAGCGTAACAGGAGAATGTGCACTGGGTAAGATATTCCCTAACTCCCTGCAGCCTGGTGCTTGGTGCCAAGCTCATCCAAGAGGTGAGACATTGAAGACACCTGCTCGTGGTGTCTCTCCACATCTGCTCTCTCATGGGTGCCCTGACTGCTTTTGAAGGCATCCAAGTGATTTTGTAGATGGCAGTTTATGAACTCAGGTGGAGAAACAGCATCACCACTGGCTGTCCATTTCCTGCCTTGGCTGTAGGTCACCTCTTGCACTGCAGAGGTGGCTTGTGAAGGTGTGTGCTGGCTGGTTGAGGGGAAGGGACACCCTTCTGTGAGAGACGGGTAAGGGAGCAGAGCATGTGGAGGATGCTGATGTGCAGCATAAGCCCAGCGTGATCTACTGGAACCACTGGCCTCTCCCACAAGTTGCAGGAGCAAGGAAGGCACCCTGTTGCCTTGGCTTTGTCTGTGAGGAAGGCACTTGCCCACCTTCACGGGTCACTACACTGTGGAAAGTAAAAGGTGAGCCCCTGCATCACCCTCTTCTGGCAGTGACCCACTGGCAATACCCACCCCACCCATCATTTTCCCTCCTGGCAAAACACAGCGGTCACGGCAGCAGAGCTGAGTCAGTCTTTCTCAGGTCACCGGGAACCAGTCCCTGCCTGCTGCATCCCCGATCCGCAGTGACATATCTGTAATTATGATTTGCACTGTTATGTTCATGATATTAGTATTTTTCTTGCTCTAGCCAAGACTCCTACTCTTCGTTCATGCATGAGCCTGTCATGCTATACAATTACAGTGGAGCCAGGGCCTGCTCTGTACTATAATTATAACTGAGTCAGTTACAACAGGCTTGTCTCCTGACCTGCTTCCAAAGTAGCCCGAGATTTTTTTAAAGCAAATGGGATTTTAGGTGTATCCTTCAACCACATTAATGCACTACTCTCATCTTGGATTTAAACCAGCCTCATTTCTGATAAAGCAACCCTTTTTTTAGCATGAGCAGGAAATGGTCCAAACTGGCTGTTCATTTGCATTCACTGTCAGCTTCAAGCACCCTCTCTGAATGTCAGATATTTCCCGTTTGCATTCCCTCCCCACTTTGTGTGTTTGCTACTTCCTGGCATCCTTATCATATAGTAATGAATCATGCTGGAGTGAAGATGTCGAATTGAGATACAGAGAGAGACTAGTTTGGCCAGTCCTTGGTAATCAGGCCTCTTAACAGGGAAATGCATTTAAATAGGTCAATGAATCTTGCATGTCTGTGCATCAGGAATTATCAGCAACGCAGACCTTGCAGTCAGGGGAGGAATTCTCTTTCAAGCAAAAGTTCATTGAGCAGCAAACATTTCATTTACATTTATGTTTAAAATGATGATATACCTTCATGGGTTGTTGGGGGTCTTTCAAACTGTAATAAAAGATTCTTTATTTTTACTTCTTTTTCCTTAATATGCAAAATATTTCAAATTAACTATGCAATCCTGTTAGAGCTAGAAAGATGCTTATGTAATCTCCCATCTCCCAAAATGCAGTTGTAATTCCTAGTCTTTATTTTTCCCTCGTGCCTTGTTTGGCGATGGCAATACTGTGAAATCATGCATTACAAAGGTAATGAAATTACTAATGGAGGAAAGCTAGTCCCTTGCTCCATTCTTTTAGGGTTTCTATAGGTTATGTCTGCTAAGGCTCCTTCTGGAAGCCTCCCCCCAAAAATGGGGGTGGTGGCAGCTACAAGGATCTATTCCTGCCTTCAAGCCCAGTTCCCCAGCTGTTAGTCCAGGATGGCAGTATATGAAAGTATTTAAATCTTTATGGTCTGCTTTGGATTTCTAGGCATTTAAGTATCGTGATGAGTGCACAAGTGTGGTGCACTTACATCAGTTAAAGTTTTTGTCAACTCCACTTCATCTTCTATATTTCATTTTGGGCAAGAGCTCTGAAATCACCAACATTTGAAGGATAAAGTCAGGCTTTTTGTTGACAGTCCTTATTTTGCATTCAGTTTAATACAACTCTTGCAAAGATTCAGGATAAGCCTTCAGAATAAGTCTCCCAAAAGTCCAGTCCTGTATTCAAATTCAGAAGGTTGAGTTTGCTGAAAAGCATGTGCTCCTTAAGATATCTCTCTGACATTACTTAAATATACCTGTCTTGCATAACATTTGTCTGAGGTAGTGTATGTCTTAGGGGGGAAAAAAAAAGTATTTTCTTGAAATAAGTGTTTAAAAATTGGACTAAGATAAGTATTTTTATGAGTTCACCAGTAAAAGCAGAAGAGCTGTAATCTGCCCATGATATTAGGTATGCATATGTTCAAATTTTTATAATATATAAGTTACTAGAATTCAGCTGTATTTTCCACGGTGCTATATTCCATTCTTTAACATGCAGAATGTACAAACCAGTAGTTTTTAAATTGTGCTCCATTAGCTGCTCTTAAATGGCGTGTGAAAATGAACTCAAAAAGCAAACCTATTGTCATTAGGCTCAAATCCGTTATACGTTGTTTGCCCTTCTCTCAGAAAATGTTTAAACTGAAAACCAGAGAGGGCTGAAAGCAGACAGAACAGTACTAATGCTGAACCAGAAAGGAGGTGATGGACACTGATCTTAGCAAGATTATTGCTGTCTGCTGGCCAGTCCTACCATCCTTCACTTGCAAGATGCTCAGCTTCCAAATAAGTGAGGCACAGGTTTGTGCCCTGAGATCCCTCAGGCCTGATGCCCCAGGATGCAGCTGCAATCCTCTCCTCCAGTCCAGCTCCAGGGAATGCTGGCAGTGGGTACACAGGGGAGTCTGCTCACCCTCCTGATCTGTGGTGTTGCTTGTAGCCCCCCCTCTACCTGCCCAGGCTTCTCATGTATTTGCTGGATAATTGGATAGCACTCACTTGTCCTTCCTGTGTATACAACATTTTGCATAATGGGATCCTGATCCATAAAAGGAAAGCAAATAGCATCACCACCAAAGAGAATACAATCCTTTAATGGTGAGTATGCTTGTTGAAGTCAATATACGAGGGAAACATGTGTTCGTGCCCAGAGAGCTCCTGGCATAGTGTGGAGCTATATGAGGCCATGGGGGGACTCCAGGAGCTTTTTCATCTCCACAAAGGAGATTGCTTCCTGTGTAGCTTTGATCCGGTGTGTTTCAAAACAACGCAGCCCCAAAACTAAGCTAGATAAATACTTTACCCTCCCTGAGTGCTGTGGTTCACATGGAGGGGCTTCCTGCAGCAAGCCCTGTTGTTGCTGCTGACGTGGTTGCTCCCCTCAGCCAGTTGTGTCAGGACCACAGTAATGTTTCTTAGGCTCGCCCAGAGTACCTATTTAAATTATAGATCTGGACTACTGCTGGCTCCCCTCCAAATCTCTGATCTAGTAGCTGTTTTTAATGATAAATTACATATGTTTAATAGCTCAGCTATTTTGTTTGGTTCCTTCAGAACTTTGAGATGAATAGGCTCCAGTCTCAGTGATTTATTGCAATTTAATTTGTCAAGTTGTTTCAGCACTTTTTCTTACGCTCCTCTGACAGCAGTTCACCTTCACAAACCAAAGATAGGTATTTCCCTTTTCTCCTCAGAGTGAAGACCCACACAGAAACTACTTGGCAACCTCTGTGAGTTCTTTCTCCTCTTTGACCTCTTTTTCTCTTGCTCAGCTGATTAAATTTAGGGATTTTCCAGTGAGCATCCAATGTTCAAATGCTATATCACTGCAATTGTGTTGTCCAATCCTTTTCATAAGCTGATTGATCACCAATTTAATGGTAGGTACAGTTTTTGCCTGGATTTTTCTGGAAATTCTCTGCTCTACATTTTCTTTTGATCTCACACTTACTTGTGACTGTTCCCTTTCCTCAATCACTGCCCATATCTGTTTCATCTGAAATAACCCTTCCTGGGCATGGATGGTCAGATGCCCAGAATTCCAAGTGAGACTGCCGAGTCCCATCTATGATTGGCTGCATTTCTCTCTTTCATGGTTGTGTTATACAAGGGCTTTGTATTTATGCAGAAAGAAGAGCTGTAACAAAGTCTGTAGGGTACTCAGCTGGTTTCCACTTGAAAGTTCCCAATTTATGAGAGATTTCTGCTACTTGTCCCTGAGCATGTCACCTTGCAGTTAGTATAATTGAATTTAATCCAATTTATATTGCTCCATTTGTCATTTATTTCTTTCCATGTGATATCCTAATAGTCCTCTGTATTAACAGAACCTCAACATTAACATTGTGATCAGCAAATTTCATTTGTGCATTCCTACCTGTGTGCCAAGAACGTTAGAGAATGATTGGTAGGTTTCGAGACCTTTCCTTGCACCATATTCCTGCATCCTCATACTTTCCATTTTGACACTCTTTAGAAAGGGCTTTAATGATATCTACAACATGGCTGCTAACACGGGCTTTCTTTAGTTTACTGTCTGGGGGAATATGTGGAATTCCTTGTTAAAATCTAGATACATAAATTCTACTGTATTCTCCCTTATATATGTATATTTTTGCTCTTATGCCCCTTTACTACCTGACAAAACTCTCCTTAAAAATTATTGAGGTAACAGTAATGCATTTATTTCTTCAGTAACATCAGCACCTCCTTAGATTTATTTTTAAGAAGTCTTAAATGATGGGTTACTCCCTGTGCTTAATTTGTCTCCAGCATGTGGGGTTTTTCAGAACTGTATGTGGTGTTAAGGTAGTGTCTCAGTCTTTGCTGAGTTGTGATTGCTGTGAGAGCTTTGTGTTGGTGTGCAAAGAGAAAATGTATACCCTGTTGGTTCAGGCTGTAGCTGTTGTCTCCTCCATTTCCTAATTCTTCTGTTTTATTGGTCTGGCATATGCTGACTTCAATGTGACTGTAACAGAGTTTTCTTAAGAATCCTCCAGGTTTAATTCCGTTGCACATTGATTCCTACATTTCCATGAAGAAAAAGCTCATGGTTTAATCCCCGTCAAGTATATCGTAATTTTGGGGGACACTTTCTCCAGAAGGACATCAGGCTTGCAGACCACTGTCATGGGGAAGGCTGTGAGGCCTGGCAGGAGAACTTGCACCTACTTCATAAACAAGAAACACTCCCAACCCTCTGCAAGGCTGGCAGACTTTTAATTGCAACACAGAGGAGATGAAACAGTTGTGTGTCAATTGCCTTGGGAACCTTCTGGGTGACTAAATCTATGTCAGATGAGGTGACAACAGGGAATACGTGAGAAATGCCCTGGCAGTAGGGAGACATTCCCTAAAGGAGAAGATGAACAGCTAAATGGGTCACTGAAGAAAGGGTGGTGGGCTGAAGGGGAAACAGAGGGTGAGGGATGGTCTGCAAACCTTTTCCTGAGAGTGAGAGATGACCCGTGACAACTTCACTGGTGCCTTGAAGCATGGTGCTCACTTCCTGAATAAGCTTCCTGTATAACTTGTTTGCTTTTAACTGGAGACTGTGGAGATTTCTTAGTAAATGGTCTTCAAAGAATTTTCTCAGGAAGCCACCCCCATCTCTTTCATATTAAATATTCTATTTTTTGCAACCTTTTTGGAAATATGTCTCTAAATCTCATTGTACATTCAAAGATTGTGGATTGGTTTGTGGTTTTACTTTTTTATTTTATTGAATAGAACCACAAGTTGGGCAATAGGAATTGGGGAACTTGAGGAGAAATGCAAAAATTCGATCAGTTGTTAAAAAGCATTCATTGAAACAGTATAGAAAACTAGCAACTGGGTCAACTTTGAACACTATGCTGTGCAAATAACTCTCTGAGGTCAAGATATTTTGCAAAATCATTCCCCTCCCTTCATATAATGATCATGGTCACAGTGCAAATGCCTGTCTTAAGTCTAGAAAACCATCATTCTTTGAGACAAGAATCACTGCATGTCCTGCCTGTGTGATGTGGGACTGGAAGTATGTTTTAATGTTCATGTGCCTGAAGCCTTCAAGGGAAACTCCAGAAGGTTACAAAGGTACTTTCTGAGGAGAGGAGGTGCACACTGTGTTTTCCCCCTCTATCAGGAAGCAGGAGCCACTGCAGAATAACAAGCCTGAGATCTGTGGAAAGGCAGGAGGTCCTTGTCCTTTCTTTTCCAGTTTTCTCCTATTTCTAACTCCTGAGGGTAGCCTGTCAATGTCCAGACTTTTTTATTTCTTTCCCATGCTATGGCCCTGCCCTGGCCTGAGACGTGGATTTTTCCTACTGCCATGCTGGATGTTGAACTGAAACAGCACTGAGCGAGAAACTCATGAGAAAACATTTTGTTTGTCGGCCCATAATGGGTAGATCTACCACAATACAGCAGAGATGCCATAGAATGTCACCTCTGTGGTCACTTCATAACCTCTGTCCACTCCCAGCTTATAAACAGATAGGGTCATAAACTCCAAAAATCTGAAGAACAGCCCCTGGCTCAGGAGGAGCTGAAGCAGGAAAGGTGCTGTGGTGATGTGCCATGAGAATGCATCCAGTACCGCTGACTCACAGGAGGCTGGAGGCAGCTGTATGAGTCCTGTTTAAAGCCCAGGATGGGGGAGAAGGTGTTCTGCTCCAGGGGCTGCTGTGCAGGTAGCTTGTGGTGGCTGCAGTGACTGCTCTGGAATGGGCAGGGGGGATCACTGCTCCTCATTTTATTTCCTCAGGGCATGGAGCTGTCCAGGGAAGGCAGAGGCAGAGTGTTTTGTGTGCTTTGCAGCGTGGAAGCCGCTTCCCTGACTCCTGCTAGGGAACGTGTCTTTATTTTGTGTGTTGCAGTGTGTGTGCTTTCTCTGACCTCGCAACAGGGGCTGTCTTACTTCAAATGGAGAGCTGCTATTCCTTGCATCCAGGCAGAATTTGGGAAGGGAAAAGCTCTTTGTCACATAAGTTGTTATCCAAACACCACAGGTAAGCTCTTCCAACTGGGAAAAAGGAGACAGAATAAATGAGCCACCGCCAGCACCACTGTATGGACACCCACGGCCCCCTCTCACATAAACCCCTCCAAGACAAACCCTTCCTTATGACTTTGTCAGGCGGTGTTTATATTCCAGCCTTGGCAAATAAATCTTGTGTCATTAAACAGGAAATAGTTTAACACTTTACCAATGCTATCATAATGAATTAATTTGATATTCATGGGAATACCACATGTGCTTTCCTAGGTGTCCTACTACCATTTCACTTTCGCTAATGGGCACTTGAGTCATACTGATTTTTCCCCAAAGCCACATAATGATCTATAATATTCCTGAATAATTGCGCTTTAAGTGGAAGCTAACAGGGTTGACTACTTGGAGAAATATGTCAAAATATTTTTACTATTATAAGTAGGAATGTGAATATTAACCAGACCTGCCAGTACATTTAAATATGTGGAAAAGTTTTACAAAAGAAAGTTCTGGAATGTTTTTTGAAGGTTAAAAAGTCTTCAAATGTTTTTTTTTTTCCCTGAATACTTTATATAGCCATCTGCAGAATAGCAGAATTGCTAAATTGTGTTAGAGAGAAAAAAAGGAAAAAGAAAAGTAAGCATAAGCTCATGTGGTACCAAAATGTAATTATTTAATAGTAACTAAAACAACTTCACAGGCTCATTCATGCCATTGCTTGAAAATAAATGTGAGTTGCAGGTATTTTAATACCAGGCTGGTATATGCAATTTGTGGGGAAAAAAAGGCCTTAAAAATCAGTCTCCTTTTTGAATGGATAAACTTTGCTGCCTTTCTCATGAACAGGAACTCTGGAGAGCTTTGCATCTACAGGGTAGTTCTGTTTCGAGGCTTGGCTGAGTTTGCCCTGTGTTTGCCCTGCAGAGCCTGTGGGCAGGTTCTGGACTCCCCGGGCAGCAGGGGCTGGACCCCAGAGCAGTGGGGGTCGGGGCCCCTCCCCAGAGCAGCCAGCAGGGGCTTCAGCCTCACCTCGGGACCACCGTGAAGCGCCAGCTGTGCAAACATCCATTGCATCATCTCTGCTCGGGATGTCCTTACAGCCCCTGTTTGTTTGTGCCTTTGGCTTGGCCACACGAGAAAGTGGGAATACCTGGCGTACACAAGGTGTGCTCCACAGGGAATGTCTGCTGTGTTCCACCTGCTTCTGGGTGCAGCAAAAGCCAGGGATGGAGGGGAGAGGTGGACGGAAATTATTTGTTGTGAGGCAAATCACAGCAGGCACAAGGAACCCTCAGGGGCAGCAGCTCTGCCTCATCTGTGCAGCTTTTGCATCCTGGCCCCCATGGAGTCACCAGGGAGAGCACAGAGAAGTTGCTGCAGCTGTGTCCTTGAGTGACGCCCAATTGTTAGGTCAGACCTTGAATGCGAATGAGCCAAGAGCCACCCTGTCATGCTCACGTTAATGAAAAGGAGGAGGTCCAGGAATAGGACTGGGTAGGAGAAGTGGAGCAGGACATCTGTGTCCTCAGGAGGATCCTGTGGTTCCAGAAGGAACCACTGAAGTACGTAAGACTTCTTTAATTAAAGGATTTACCTGTAGTCTCAGAATGGAAATGACGTGCTTTGTTGTGCCTAATTGGGAGGCTGCTCTCCAGAGTCACGGCACCGACTCCCGAGCACGCGGAGAAATTTCTACGTGCAAAGCTCACCACAAACCAAACTGTCGCGGCAGCCCTGTACACGGCAGTACTTAAGAAATGTCTAATTTTTATCTGATTAGGAACTGTAAAAAATGAGGGCAGGAGCCTTACTCATGCATTATTGAAACGTCTGCAGTGACGCTGGTGGGATGGCAGAGCGTGCCTGCCGATGCTGGAGGAATGGAGGCTCCGTCTGGCGGGATGCAGGGAGCCCTGGAGAGCGGCGGGTGCCTCGGCTGCGGGGTCTGAGGAGGCTCTGAGTGCCCCTGAGCTCTCTGCAGGTAGAGGATGTGGGGCAAACAGCATCAATACACTGCATCCCAGGAGGTTTGGCCTGATCCAAAGGGAAGTGCTGCAGGAGACAGTTATTATTTCCTCTGCTTTGGGTTAGTGTTGGGTTGGGGCTGGCAGCAGCTCTTCTCTGCTACAAGACTTGTCACGGTATAAAACATTGCCTCCCTTCTGAATCACAGCAATTAAAAATATGGCCATCCAATCCACCCCATTTGACAAATTCACGTCTCCTTCCTCTCCCCAGCCCTCTCCAGCTCAAAACACATTTACTCTTCAGAAGGCTAATTAACCCTTTCCTGCTTATATCTCTTTTTTTGGAGCAATCCCCAAATTTGAGGCATCAGTTACCAGTGAAAAACATTTTCAGGCAGAAATTCCCTACGAGCTCTAATTAAAAGTCAAGGCTGGTGACAAACCTTTGCAGGTGCATTTAGAGAGAATCCCGTAAATGATGTGTGTAAGGGTACAGTATAACATACATGGCCCTGAAAAATCAGAAATATGAGACTCTGATTTGGAATCTGTGTTGGATTTTGCCAGGGTCTTTGCCATGTGCCCCCTTCTCCCAGACAAGGCCGCAGGGTGGGCAGGATGCACCAGGTTTCCTGCTGTGCAAATTAAAGCCTGGCAAATTAAAATGACAGAAGTGGCAATTTAAGTTAATATGCTGGGTTATGAACTCTGCTGAGAGAGGTACAGACAGGTCGCCAGCTCTCCTGCACTGACTTGTGATGGTGGCAGTGGCCTCTGGGACAGGGACAGGATGGGCAACTGGTAGGGATAGCCTCTTCAGCCATCCCTCCTCTGTCTGATGGGAACTTAGAGTCCCAATCTGTTTAGCATCACTTGGTGAGATAAAGCAAAATCATTAATAAAACAACTGCCCTTTTGCAGTATCTCTACAAAACATCCTTGAGTGATGGAGGACCTTGAAGGGAAGTTCTGTTAAAACAATCAAGTGAAATTCAGCTTGGGGCAACTAGGGAATGTGTTACTGCATTTATAAGGTTTCAGAAGATTTGTCAATGGTTTAGGCTGCACCTAGGCTGGTAAATTCTGTTCTTCCCCATACTCTTTACACCTCTGAACCAAAGTGTCACTGAAGGCTCTGTCTCTGAAATAAAGGCACAAGATAGATTTTTTCCTTTCCAGACTTACCATATGAAATACTGCTGTATTTATGCAGCTTTTTAAAGCCCTGTTTTCCCCCTCATTTACCTTTGGCACTACAGGACTGCAGTTCTATGCCTGGGCAAACTAGTTTTCAACTGTAAGCTGGGGCCTTTTTGTTCTTTGGAGTAGTGTTCAGTCCTTGGTGAAGCTATTTTGGTGAGGAGTTACTCTTCTTTTCCCATTTTGTGTTTTGCTGTTGTAACATAATCAGAGTGATTTAGAGTAGAGGACCAATCCTGAAGGGTTAACAGCTGAACTGAGGAGCCTGGCAGCAATTCCCAGTGTATCCAGTTGCACGTTCAGCTTAGGTTTGGGAACCCACTCCCTGGTTTCTGTGAAAAGGAAATCCAGTTTCAGGGGCTGCATGGGAGCTGCTGTGCCATGCAGTCTGGGCAGCTGGGGGATGGGAGTCCTGCATGGAAATCAGAGTGTCCCTGTGGCCTGGTGCCTTCCATCTCAAATCTATTTTTTTCACTGTAAATTCCCCAAAATGGCCTGAACTCAGTAGACCCAAGCAACGCACTGCAGATCTGTGTTCCCTTATTCCTGCATGCATCAGTTTAAATACTGAGTTTAAGCTGGAGCCGTTAATGCTGAATAATCAGGATTCTTAAAACCAAAAGAACTCAAGACACATTGCAAATTTCAATTTTCCACCTAATCAGTGCATTTCTTTCAATTTCACAAACAAGTATATTTCAACTCTACTACTTTAAATGACCCCCTGATATTATTCGTTTATCAGTCAACTCTGATAGGCCAAAATGCATTAAATTATATACAGAGAATATTAAGCAAATTTAAATGCAAGTCCAAATAGAACATATGTAATTTCTATTTTAAATTAATAATAATGTTACACATTTTCCTATTAAGCTACATTTGCAAAGTTAGCCTGAAGAAATAGTTTTAAGTGTCTCACCAGAGCAATTCAGTGCTCAGTTGACAAAACAGACAAATGTAGTACTTCCCATATAACAGCATCCATAAAAGAAATTACTAAAGTCTTTGCTACTCTGAATCAACAGCTTTATTGAATGGAAACATTCCAGTTGACACCAGTGCCTTGATAACATTATTTAAGGTAAAGAGAAACCCCTAAAGTATATCAACACTCAGAATTAACATTTGGGGTGGAAATGTGGGGTTGTATTTGCTTGTGGTTTTCTTCAATTCAGTAACTGACAAATACTCAATGTGAGTTTGGGAAGAGGCACAGATGTCAGTGTGAGCTCTGAAACACGGCTTTTCTGGTCTCTGATCCAGTCACTGGGCCCTGGCAAAAAAAAAATCCAAGGAGCTGCTTTACGTTATGTTCTCTTTAAATCAAGGAAACACACCTCAGTTGCAAGCCTTTTTTCTGAATCATTCCTCCCTCCTCGCCTGCAGATGTCTGAGCAGCAGCTGGGAATCCCCAAAGACAGGAGCGTTCATGGGAGTCTGCTGCTTTGACATTTAGGGTAGACAAACAGCTCCAAGGATCTGGGACAAAGAGATCCAAAAGCTGGGTCTGGGCATAATACTGAAAAATTGCTTCACTATGGGTCATTCTGCCTATTTTTGTGTGCAGCATTGGAGTGAGAACTGGATTAGGAGGCCTGGGGAGTTGAATGGATTACAAACAAAAAGCATTAAGATAATCACAGGAGTGATTTTCCTTAAGGGCAAGGATGAACTAATGGCTGGATTTTCCTTCGTCCCCGTGTTACCACCATGGAACTGTAAAACAGCCAAAACAGTAGCTGTTTCCAAGCCAGGTCTGCTACATTATGCATTTCCATAAGTTTTATAAATATAGGTGCTGCTTAACACGGATTGCTTGCATGATCTTGGATGTACTCATAGAAAGGGAATTCAAGGTCAGCAGTCCCCGAAGGCTGTCAAACTATTTACAAGTTTGCTATTTATAAGGACTAGTCTGGGAGTCCTAGAAGCAATAAGTTCTTAGGCAAGCAGTTTAATTTCTGCATGACACTGAGGAGCTGCTGTTTCTGTATTGGTGCCTAGATGCCATTGCAGTTCTCTTAAATCATCTTAAAAATCTCTTCTAATTTGTTATCTAGATTCTAGTGGTGTCAGGCTCACCCTTAACCACTCCATATAACCTGAAGAACAAAGAAAGCAAGAAATATCAGTACAGCCACTGGTCTGTGTAAGTTCCATAAGGGTTCAGGGATGGCAAGAGTTAATCAGAAGTGTAATGATTAATATAGAATATTAATCGATTAACCTTGAGAGTACAGCATGTTATAAAGTAGCAGGCTGGAGGATTCATTGTGTTTCTACAGAACACTCTCTGAAGAAAAAATTTTCTTTTCTAAGGAAAGTGAAAAGTAGGGCATACTGGTTTCTGCAGACCAGAAAAAGCACACTGCTTGCTCTCGTATTAGGCTTTGGAACAGTCAAGTGAGGTGGAAAATGTAGAGAAAAATTTGTGACTGAACTGCAAACATCGCAGACTCAGAAGAACTGGTGTACTGAATTCAGATAAGCCTCTCATGAAGAGAGAGACTAGTTGTTCCTTCCTCAGCAGTGTTACCCACGAATATGTACATCCTGTGCCTTTTGTTCTTCTTGGGTAAGTGGATGGTGCATCCTGGAAGGGCATCACTCATTCTAGGAAGTGAATCTTTGGAAGTCATCTCTTCTGGCTGTAGTACCTGAATGAAAGCAATGTTCAGTGCTCTTGATCTAACACCATACATTGTCTAGACCCAGAGCACTCTCCCCATATTTGTAAAACAAAAGCAAAACCTTAAGCCCTGAAATCCCTCCCTCACCTTCAAAATACAAAAACCCTCGAAGAGGCATCTGGACTTGCATATTACTTTATCTGTTCAAAGTTTCAGAAAGGAATATTTTCTAAGTGCTCTGTGCTTCTTTCAAGATGACAATTTGCATCATGCTAAGGCAGCAGGGAGATGGTAAACATAAAAGGGAATACAATACAAATGCTGGCAAAAATCAGGGAAAGCGAGGTGGGAGCAATATTGCTCAAGCTGTTGGATCTGTGAGCAAGCCTCGTGAACCAGCTGAGTTATGGCAAACTCCTGCTATGAGGGAATTGCAGTAACTGAGCCTTGCACTCAAACATTTATAAGGGTGTCCTGGGATAAATAAAGGTGCAGCCTCTGTAAACTTTGCTGTGAAAACAAACACCTTTGAACCAAACCAGTTACAAGGCTCTATAAAGAATGGACATAGCTGATGTTAATTATAAGATTTGTGTCTTGATTTTCTATCTGGAGAACAACAGTCTGAGTATTCTTGGCTGGCAAGGAGTTAAATGCACGGCCCTGGCCCGAGCTGCTGCAGAAGGCAGGGCTGGCGCTGCTGCAGTATCCCCGTTGGCATACGGAGTGTGCTCAGTTCAGGGTCTCCACTGGAATATACAACAAAATAGTAAAACCTCTTTGATTCCTAGGCAGAGCCTCTGCCATCTGGGGCCAGACTTTCTTAAAACGGTGGTTATATTTTGTCAGGTAGAAGACATTCAGCTTATTTTAAGATCATACCTCATGCACTCAGGCACTGCTGTGTGTCACATTGAGCTCTGTTTAGAAGCCTGGTCTGGATTATAGAGGCATTTCGGAAATCATGCGCTTATCAAAAGTTTGAATCAGACTTGCTGTCTATAACCAAACTCAATAATCAGACTGTTGAACCATGTAATGGGTTAGCAAAAGAGCAGGGGACATGAGGGGAGACAATGATTTAGCAGAATTTCACTCAGCATTCAAGCATGCTAGTATGTCTGAAAATAAGGGATACATTATTAATTAGTTAATGTTTGCAAAGTATTTTGACTCTGGAACGTGCCAAGTATTCTTCTTCATTAATTTTCAGTAAATATATGACTAAGCAGTATATGTAATAAGGACACAAAATGTGGTAAGTAGACAAAAGACCTGAAAACACACAAAACATTTTAAAAAGAGAGATGCTGTCAACTCGGGGGAAAAAAAATGTTCAGACCAGTGGAGTAAATATTGTGATGATGCAGCTACCAGTTATTTATTAACTCAGCACTAATGTAGGGGTATGCCTGACAGCAGTGACGAGCAGTTGAGACAGCCAACGTCCTACAAGACCTGTAAAGCTGACCTCTATCACCTTTTCTCCTCCAGTGCTAAATTTGGCGTAGCCCGTACTCAGCAGACCTTCTCTTACCTTCTGGGGCTGCCTAACGCCTGCTTTAGGAGCTGCATGTGCTTCTGCAGCTTTAATAATGTCTGGAAAACCACTTCTCAGTGGCGGTCACAACCCCTGAGTGGCTGCGGGGAGGTGTGCTCACACCAGGGCCCGGCAGCACAAGCTGCTGCACGCTCTCCCCCTCCCTGGTCGTTCTCACATCCCCATCTGTTCCTTTCCAGTCTCTCAAGTGGGAAATAAACTGAGTTAGAGTCAAACTGTCAAACTCATAATATTCGAGTGGGTTGAATGTCACACCAGCAGAATTCATGCAATCCATATTTCATTCAGCGCAATAAATATGCAGTCTTGCACAGATCTTAGAAATCAATTATGTTTTTTTCAGGATGGTTTGAAGAAACAGTAGGGCCACTTCAGCAAAATGATTTCTTGCCTTCTTTTCCAGTGAAGTAACTTTTTAGTGTTATGATTGCAAGGTCTCGATTCCTGAAAACAAGCTCGTAAGTGCGTGCCTCGGCCATGTGCTCCTGCCCTTAAGTCAAAGTCATGGTCCTCAGTTTACAACATCATACTTGGAAGTTTATGACGTTACAAATACAGGATTGACACTTTTGTTGACAGCTAGCCAATAGGATCAAATGAATTAAGCAACAAGCCGTGTCCTTGAAAACTTTGGCTGTAAAGATGAAGACCAAGTGGGAGCCTTTCTCGCTGGAAGGAGCTAGCACTGCCCTCACAGGTGGTTAGTGCATCAGAAATTTGTCACGAGCACTCTAAAAATAACTAGGAATGAGCTTGTATCTCTCTGAGATACTTTTAATTATTTTTTCAAACATATTTTCTCTTTCCATGTAAGCTGTTTTTAACATTCAATTAGATACATGCATGATAGTTTTGACCTAGGCTAAAGGACCAAACGATAAATCAACTTCTAAGACCAGACACACAGCTGCAGTCGAGCTCGACTGCATAAATGTAAAGTGGACTTTACATTTATGCAGTCAAGGGAGCTAAGCCAAATTTCTCCCAGTTATGGCCACCATGATATATTTCTCATGCAGCAGGATTCTCTGTGGGTCCAATTTTTATCATACGTGAAATATTCCAGTTGGTGGCAAAACACCTATTGATCCCTCTGTGCAGAGCATAGCCTGTGTCTATCAGTGTGGCAGGTATTTAGTAAGAGTAGTTTGAGGCCCTTCAAAAATCTACAGAAAGTCCCTCAGCTGCAAGAAATCAGCAAAATACTGTTCATTTTTTACTGTTTAAAAGTCTAGATATGGGTCGGAGTCCCAATGGTTTTACTCTGTCCAAGAGAAATCACGTCCCTGCAGCTGCCCCCACTGACTTTTTGAAAGTATAGAATTTTTCACTGTGTTTTAATGAACCAGCAGATAATTTTGAAAAACATAACATGCAGCAGCTCAAGGGTGTTTTATTGGTGCCAGGAATCTCCCTGGACAGCACCACCTACAGAACAGGGGGCACTGTCCAGCAGTGAAAATCAGTGCAAACCCAACATCAGCTAGGCATGGAGACCAGCCTTGGGAACAGACCTTGGAAGGTTACAGTCTTGGAAGTTAGAGATTTTTATGAGGGATTTTCAGCGAGGATGCTAGATCATTCATTGTTTGAAACTGTTTTGAAGATACTGTCAACTTGTTTCCCCTTACAGAGCTATTTCTATTAACAAGAAACATTATCCTATTTTGACCTACAGGTCAAACCAAAAGAACTGTAAGGCAGAGAGCAATTTTATTTATCTTTCTAGAATGAATTACTCCACTCTGTTGTTATTATTTTGAGGGACTCAATTATTAGTTTCCTAGGAGGGAAAAAAAAAGGCTTTTCCAAATATATTTAATTGCCCAAATAACTTCACAGAAAAGGGAAGTAACAGCCTTTAGTTATGATCCCTACTCTAAAAGCTTTGTTTTTGGGAAGAGCTTGGATAGATTTTTTTTTTGTGNCGGGAGCAATTTAGAAATAACATTTTATTTTGATCGAAAAAATATTCATTCAAACAAAAATTTAATGAGACAAATGCCTGTAGCTATTTCTAGCAGAAGCAGGTTTGCTTTTATGGCAAAAATGCAAGCTGATGCTAAATGGTAGGTCACTGGTCCCATGCCATTTTGAAGTTTTATTTGATGGCTTCAATGTAAAGTCAAGCTACAGTGACAGAGATAGGGACCAAAGGAGGGCAGGATTTTGGTTTTAATTTGGCTCCAGTAAAATGTAGTTGTGATTCACTGACTGACAAAGGAAGAAAGGTCCTGTTGCAGGACCATAACAGGGACTTTTCTTCTGTTGTTAGTGGGCAGGCACTGTGCTGGTCTAATCAGCAGAGAGTTATTGCTGTTTTCTGTCTGTTTTGGAGTGTCAGGAATGGGTCCGTATGTAGGAAGGTATTTTTTAAACAGAAGGAGTAATACTTTGAAAAGTGAAATGGGAACCTATCCCTCCTTGCAAAAACATCCTAAGTTCTTTGTTCCTTGAAATTAAATTCCAATTCACCTCTGAAATTGAGGCTATGAGTTCCTGCACAACTGGGGGACCTTAAATATTTGACCTAACAAGTCCTGCTCCAGTCCCATGTTCCTCCAAAGCTGAATTCACATGGCTAACACCAGCTTTAAGATTTTTTAGAAAAGCGTTTCCATTTGAATGACGTATCTAGCAACCAATAGGCACTGCTGCAAACCCCCCAGTGTCTCAGGCAATGTCACTGTCTCCACGATCTGCATATGTGGCAGATGAGTTGAATGCATCAACATTTACAGTGTGAATCTCCTGTGGCCATGGGAGGTGCAGTGTGGGATGGGCTGTCCTCAGAGCCAGGGCTGACTTTGTTCTGTCTGCACGATGTCTAACTCACAGGGGGTCCTGAGCTGTGACTGGGCTCCAAAATCCTGCAGAATGGTACAGTATTAAAATAACATCAGTGTTTCATGCACATGCTACAAAGAGGCATCTATTGCAAGCCTTAGAAAGAAAAAAAAAGAAAGACTAGGAAGGAGGTAAGGGAAGCAGCAGAAGGCTCTTTTTTCTACATCACAAGCCACCCAGAGAATATGTCTGTGTGTTCCACTTGGTTATTTATTTTGCATTATGATATCTGACATATCAGAAAACATGAAAGGCATTTGCGAGCCTAAGACAAAAAGTAAAATGGTGCTTGAAAATGATTCTTTGTGAAGGCTTATTTTTATTTTGTTGCACATGAGACTAGTCAAGCAGACAGGTTTATTTTAACTCTCTAACAAAATTTAGCGACTGAAGACAAACAATTGTCTGCTATTATCATTCCTGCCGCCAAAATTCATTAGGTTCAGGAACATCAACTAAATCGTGTGCTAGAAGGGAGCACACAACTACCTACACTATTGCTGGAGACACGACCCCTGGAGCCAGCGTAGTGTCCATATACATCCAGGAGACTCCCTGCCCTGTTAAAAAGTAAAATATCTCAAACCATAGCCTTCCTGCAATTCATTGTAAGCAGGCCCTTTTTGCAGCCGCACTTTTCTGTCTGCAAAAGACCTTGCTGTCTGTCATGCACCTTGTATCCAGCTTAGCTTTTTAGCATCTGTACTTCATCAAAAAGTAAATGCATTCTCCAACATGCTGGTATTTGGTTGCCAGCCTGAGAGGGGCAGCAGGAGGCTGATGGGGCTGGGTACATAGAGTTAAAGGTGCCCTTTTAACATGAGTTAAACTGATTTTTATTTCTTCTGAGATCTCAGCTGTGGAGAAAGGAAGCTAGCTGGAAAAGTCAGCCTGGCCTCAGCAAAATAACTGGCATTAGAAATGTAGGCCTTCATCTCTGGGATGTATCCGACTCATGAGATGAATTTGAGTAAAAGAAAGTTGTTAAACAACTTTAGTGCCTTTTATTCTCCAAAGTAGTTAGGGTCTTGTTTGGCTAATGACAACTGAAAAATGCAGATAGCTCGGAATGGTATTGATTCCTTATGTGGCTGGGGTTTTTTTCAGATATTCAGTACAGCAGTTTTCCATCCTCTTTGCATCAGAGAGATGTGAAGCAACAGGAGCATATTTTGGATCCCAGTATTTTAAAAACCATGGAGAGTAGGGGTACCTTCATCTTTGTGGTATCTGCAACCTCTGGGAAGCTGGTGGACTTGCTGAGCTGGAATCTATTGGAGTGAACTATTTTGAAATCCATGGAACTTTTTAAAATCCATGTAAAGAGAATATATGAAAGTAATCCCTTAAAAGGAGCTCTGTTTGTGGAGTGGCTAAAGAAGATAAAGGAGAAAGGTAATCTGGCATTAGAGTTTGGTGCTTCTGGAGAAAAGATTAAGAGCTGGGTGATGTCAGCTCCTGCAAGCCCAGAGAGGAATCAAGAAGGTGTGTCCAAAGGGTGATTCAGACTCCTTCAGAATGGAGCCAAGTTGGGGATGCACCATCTGCCCACAGAGATGTTCTGGAAATGCTGGGCTTGCCAGTAAGAGTGACAATAATGCCTGCTGCAAAAAGCAATGAGCTGACATCACAGGTCATGGTGGAGATGCTGGGGGACGACTGTGGGGTGATGCCCAACTGGAGGCACTCATCAAGCTGTCCCTGCACAGGGCAGTGTCTGACACCCACCCCTGTGCAAGATAACCTCCTGCTTGCATCTGAGCAGCTGCATGGAGGCCAAATGAAATGCGGAAAGGGAGGCAGCAACTGGGGCAAAAAGAGAGGTGGAGCATGCTAAAGCCATCCATGGGTTAGTCTCTGAAACTGGGAACCTAAAGTGTAATAAAAACGAAGGAAACAAAGGCTAACTTGTACATCAGAAGATGCTGGCCAAAAAACTCGTTTCCCCTAACAAAGCTAAATACTATCTCAATAACAATATCATGGCAGGGGTGGATTGTTTCCTTCAAGGAGCCTTCAGTTTTAATTATTTTTATATACACATGCATACATGTAAATATTTGTGTTTGAGTTGCACATGGACCAAAGAGACATTAAAATAATCAATCAATCAACAAATAATTCAAAAGGCTTTCAGATTCTCACCAATAGTCTTACAGAACCAAAGAATATATAGGACAGCAGGCTTTATGAACAGCCCCTAGGAGTACATCTACACTGTGTGACTGATGCTTCATACTTACGGCCAAGAATAGTTTTTAAAAAAACAGTGCAAAAATTACACAGGCATTTCCATCACTCTATAGATTACAACAAATACTCTGTGTTTGCTGAGGCCGTGGAACAGCTATTAACAGATGCTGACTGTATGATGATGACCACTGTAAGTGGATGCTTATTTAAGGGACATTTTCAGTAAACGGCCTGCTCTTAGGAACAGTCTATAAGTGAAAATGCACTTTGCAAGATTTTTACATCTTGCTGGCTTGCCTTTTGCCATTTTACAGCAAAGGAAATGTTAATGTGTAATAGAATTAGCATTTAGGAGAAGCCTAGAATACTGTTCTTTATAATATAGCCTGGTATTATTATTCAAGACAGGTCTTCTCATTGAGCAATTTAAGCCCCCCCAAATTACCCATCATTACACAGACAGTCCATTTAACATTCTGAAGCTAACCATACAACAACCTACTATTTCAGAGGAGATACAAAACCTTGCTTGGGTTTTAAGTTCTGATTACAAGATGAGGTTCCAGTTGAGAATTTCAGCAATAAACCAAATGCCCTTCAATGACCGTAGACTGGAAAACCTGGTGACTAATCTAAATAGATTTCCAGGCAGGGGGAAAAAAACACCACCCAGCTCTTGTTTCTAGTCCTCCGCATTATTAAGGGAATTACAAAGACAAGGAGAATGTGAAAAAAGTCATGACTCCAGTGACCTTCATGTCTTTGTCCCAGAAAGGTCAAGAGTAATCAGCAAAACTTTAACTAGAGTTCAAATTCAACTTTGCTGTCCTTAGAGGCTGGTAAAATTAAATATTCTGTTCTTGTGCTCTGTAAACAGCCACAGTAATTGGTGATGTTTCCCAGCATTGGCTATGAAGATGTATTGGCATGAGCTGAAATTCAGAGACTGTATTTTACATGGTATATGGCAGATATAACCAAATCCTGATTTCAACTTGTAAAGCTGAAAATCACAATTACATTCCTTAAAATGAGATCATACCAGGATATGAGCACATACCAGAACATCTAGGACATGACTTAACAGTTTGTCATGCTCTTCATCCAAGTCAAACACCTATTGTCAATATCTGGAAAAAATCCCATGAAACAGAAAGGCATCAAGCAAGTTGAAGTCTGCAAGAGTAAGCCATGTGAAAATAGAAAATACAGTGAGTAATCTAGAATAGAGCTCACAGGGACTTTGTGACCTTGGCCTGGAATGCTTTGTCCCTTTCCTCTTTTTGCATGTCACAAGAAAACTTATTTATTTATTGAATACCCATCCTGATTAGAGCTGTAGGAATCACCATGTTGGATCAGACTGCAGGAGTCCACAATTTCCATCATCATACCATTAGTGAGCAGAAGTTAGAGAACGTGTAAGGAACTAAGGAAGGAATAAACATACATTCTTGGGGAAAATCTCCTTGCTATTGATGATCAGAAATTGCCTTATGCCTTACTATGTAGGAAGGTATAACTTCTCCAGAAGGACTTTTAGAAATCCTGAGTTTATACTTTAGGAGTTTCCTGTTGTCCACATGAATATTTTGTCAGATTTTGAATCCTGCTGAACATCTGATGCAAATTATGGCCTCAGGAAACAATGCAATAGACTAATTGTGAGTGCAGTGAACACGTGCACATTTCTCTACATATTTTTATTTTGTTTATCATTTGTGTAGTTACCCACCCGTTCTGATTCAAAGGTTTCTATGCAGCACCTTGTGTTTTGCGTGCTTCTCTTCAGTCAATCTCCACAAAAAGGATCCAAGTGCCTGGCAGTTCTTCATTTCCCATTTGTGAACCTCCTCACTGTGGGCTTTTGGCGGGTGGGAAGCCAGCACATGTAAGTATAAAAGTCTGTAATTGATTTTTTTATATGCCAGCATGTACTGGTGTCAACAGGCTTCTTGAATCCTGTAGGAAACATTAAAAATGAAAAAGCAAGTTTCAAAATTAAGTAAAGGATCCATTAAATGCTCTCTAAATGCTCTCTCCTCCTCCAGCAACTTAAAAAAATCATGGCACTTACCTTGAACTTTAAAAGGCTCCTTCCTTCTTACACATTCAGATACTGAGTTGCATTTCCTGTGTCTTGAAACGTAATGAGAGTGGACATCCTGTGCTGCACAGCATCAGTAAAATTGCAGCTGTCAGTGTGAGACACCTGCAACATCCAGTTTTAGGGCTGTTAAAATGGTGACCAGCATTTCTGAAAATTGTAGAATTTGGGAAGAGTGAGAGATTCTGTTCCAGGATTCTAAATCAATATCTGCACACTCTGCTTTGAGCCTTGCTGACTTCAGTGGGTGCACATGAAGTAAAATGTCATTTATCATGAATAAAGGTGACAAAGCCAATCTTTTGGGCATACTGTGCTGCTGTTAGTGTCTGCATATTCTGCAGACACATTTGGTAACCAGGACTTCCCCAGCAAAAATGTTTTGTGTGCTGGAAAATGGGAAAAGTATTTCAGCTCTTCCTTGCGTATATCTCTCTTGAAGGAGACAGGATGAGAACACCTGAAATACAGCAGGGTAAAAGTTGAGTAGCCATCAAGGGACAGGGATGAAATACCTCCCTTTAGCCTTCCAGTTGTCACTCTACCTTTCTGTAGGTGATGTAGGCAATATTGGGTCAGAGTATATATACATTATATATACATATATATATACACACACACTGTNAACATTTCTTATAGTGCCACATGTAAATAAATCACAAGATCTGTAATAAGGAAAATAACAATAACAGTAAGGAAATGATTAAGATTAATTATTATTTGAAAAGGCATTTCCTTTAAAATGCCAGAGTGAAGTTGTTAGGATCTTACTAAGGAGACACAGACAGGAATGTTCCTAGGAATGAAAGATTTAATATTGTTTTGCATCTACAAATGCATGCAGTCTTTGCCCAATGCACTATCCTATGCTGAAAGCAGGTTTATGTTGAAGTTCAAATATTCACAGAGAAGTAAAAGATGCTCATATCCTAATGGTGGCTTTAATTCTCAGGAAACTAACCATGCACCTTTTACAGTTGAGAGGTATCAATGCTAAATAATTTTGTAGTCACTGAAGATCACACTCCAGTACTGTCTAGGAAAAAAAAAGCAGTCTCACCAGATTTAAATATTTAACAAAAATCAGGATTTAATTACATTACATGATTAAATGATTTTAAAACCGCTTTAGGACAACAATTTCAGTGCTGGATAATGGCTAGATCCTAGAGTTTTATCCTTTTCTTATCTCCAGGCACTGCAGACGCTGGAAACCATTACAACAGGACAAAAGATCACCATTTCAGGGTTATTAGAAGGGGCAGGAACATCAGGAGCATGCTGGTGTTCTGTTTTTAAAAACAAATGATCCATTAATTCATAAAAACAACCCCATTACTGCAGTAACAAACTTAGTTTATGCAAATGTCCCTATCAACATTGTTCAAGCCCAAACTTGATTTAATTTGGAAAAGGAATGAATACAGCTTAGGGTAATAGCAACCTATTAGACCATGCAGACCTTAATAATACATTTAAGAAAGTGTGCTGAGAGAGTGACATGAACATCAAAAGAGAAGCCAAGAGAATGAACTGCAGAATAAAGGAGAATTTCTTTCTGAAATCGTACCAGAGAAGGCAGAAGGAGAAACACAGGCAGAAGGAACATGTGCCTATCTATAAGTGAGAGAGAATAATCGCACTGATGACTGTTTCCCTACATAGTTTCAGTTTGTTTCTTTATTCTATTTTTACTGAATCTGATTTCTATTTAGGTTCAATTAATAATAATGAGCCTAAAATTAATTTGCATTATCATTTACAATGGATGCTTTGATCATGTATGTAGTTGGAACTATAATGCATACATTACCATATTATGCAAATTGCATTTTCAGCTTCAGCTACATCTGTATATCATTTCTTCACACCACAATTCTGTGCATTGTTTCTTTGTGTACAGCCCTGTAGAGGCAGAAACTGGGGAGATACTACCAGGGGAAATACTGCTACAGGTGTGCCCTTCTCTTATGTTCTCTCACTAAACACCCAGCGTTGGCATCAAACACGGGAGAACTTAAACACAGTTGGCTTGTTTGTGTCCTTTATGAAATTACTCTCCTGCATTGAGCCCACGCAGGCAAGCAAGCACGCACAAAAACCCCAAGTGCTACCTTTTTTTTGTTCTTATCATAAGTGTCTCTCAAGCTGAACTTGTAACTGCTTGCAGCATAAATCTAATGAGAATCTGACCTAAAAATGAAAGCTGAGCCAGTACCACGATGTACATAAAGACCTCATTTTTAGGTCAAACTTATGCATTCATGACACTGAACATGCTGGGAGAAATGTTGCACATCAATGGTTAATGGAGCCACTCAACACTCTCTCGGCTGACTACTTTTTGCCACTGGCCAAATTTCATATTGCAGTGAGCAGGCCCAAAAGTACTAGCAGTTTACATTTTTTACTGCCTTTCATCTTGTGAAATACTCCCTTGCTTTACAAGTTGATACAGAAACCATATAATGATTGTTAATCTATTGCAGTGCTGAAACTTTGTGGTGAAACACAGGAAGGATTTAGCAGCATAGAATAAGAGAGCTGTTTCGGAGAGGAAATGAAGACTATAGTGTCCACTTGAAACGAAGATGGGAGAATGTCATTTTTAAGCTTGGCATCTGGCCAGGCCATCAGAGTTAACCCACTTTACAGAT
>WEIT01028884.1:0-10592 GCA_013389985.1 Dryoscopus gambensis
AAAAAGGAAATCATAATTATTTGTTTTGGAAGCAGTAACTTCTAATTCTTTTGAAGTACTTACTTCTGTTTTAATCTGATATAAGCAGTTGATAAATTGTTCCAGGCCTCAGCATTCTGGAATGATAAAAGGAGAAGTACCAAAAAATTTATTTACTTACACTGTGCTTACTTGATAAAAATAAATAAATGAAACTACTGCCAAACATCATTGATTTTGTTAATCACACATATTGACACATAGCTTCTACACGGCAGTTATAATATTACATTGAAATAGAAATTATGATATGAAAATTGAAATACATAAAATAATATTTGACTACATCAGCAACAATCAGGTGTATAAATATCAGTTCACTGCCTTGTGGTTGCAATACACTAAGTCAGCTCTTGCCTTCAGCCTCAGCTGTAAACAGGCATTGACTTCTAGGATCTGGCTGGGATGGCTGGAAAGGTCAGCTCCCAGCAGCTCATCACTTCTCACCAGCTGGAAGCTGCTCAACCTGCACCACTCTCTGTTACTGGACAAAAATGATCTGATGTCTGCTAAAACATCTCAGGTAAAACCACTAGAGATGTGCAAAGACTATTCCTGCCCTTCGCCTGACACTGCTGTAAATGTGAAGCCCCATCACTGAATTCAGCAAAGTGACAACTGGAAATGATTTGAAGAACACAATCTGAGCACTGCAATGAAAGGTACTCTGGTACTGAAGGTACTGAAGGCTATCCTCACGCTTAAGGAGCATTTAACTCCTGCTGGGAAACCTCTCTGAGACGTAATTAATGAAAATGGTCACTACATTGCTACAGCTGCAGATGTATAAAGAAAGGTTTTGCCTCCAACTGAGAGCCAGTCCAGCACCTTTGACTCATAAAAAACCCACCACTTAACCCATTGAGAAGTCAGCTGGCTTGGTCATATGAATACAATTAAATACAGGCCCTAGAGAGAGAAGTGAACTCAGTTTTAGTATCTACTTGAAAGTATATTTACTGTATTGAAAAACAACAATAAACCAATATATAAAGTAAGAATTCCACTTAAATACAGAGTCGTCTGTACGGACTTTTTTCCCCCAAGGAAGTTATTGCATTTTATAATTAAGGAAAAAGAATACTCTGTCACCTCTCATTGCTTTCTCATTTTTCCCCCCAAGAGAAAAGAATGAATAACAGTACTTTCTATCAAGTAGATGGCATTAACTCTAACCAAGCAACAAGCTCAGTCAGGCCTTCTGGCAAAAAAGTACTGTCAGTGTATTCCTCAGGTAATTCAGCTGGCACCTCCACTGTCTCAATGCATATTCAAACAACAGTATTGCACACATTCATGCTCTGCATCCTGAAAAAATGGCTAAGCTCTATTCTCCCTGTGCTCCTGAGCTACACAGTTACAAATGTACTTGTCATACATGAACCTGACTTTTTTTTATTTTAGGAGAATTCTATTAGTTAGAGGACTAAATATTTAATTTTTGTTTTATCTCTTTTTAGTTCTCCTCACAATGTAGCATAAAGGCATTTTTCAAATATATTTTAACATCCACACACGCATACTTGGACAAAGTTAAGTACTGGGTAAGTATTTTTATGATGCCTCATGACAAAAAGATATCCTTCATGCACAAGTTTAATTTATTCAAAGGGCTAAGGTTTAAACAAGTTTTTCATTATTGCTTTGCTTGTTTATAATGAAAACATGTTTGCTGTTTTTAGATAAGCCATCTGAATCGTTTGTTCAAAAGTACATACATCTGGTTCCAATGTCACACAGCGCTGAAATGCTTTGGCAGCACCTTCGTAGCCTTCTAAAGCAATGTATGCACAGCCCAAGGAAAACCATACACCTAGCTGGAGAGAAAAAATTAATGGTTACATACAGACTTGGATATTTCTGCACAAAAAAAAAAAAATTGGCCTGGATGAACACACAGCTCTTGTTGATTTTTACCTGTCTTCAGCTATAATAGTACTGTATTGGAAAAAATTTAATCCTATATGCTGATTAGAGAAAAACTTTAGGTTCAAAGTTTTAATACATATGGATAAACAAAGGTGTTGACTACATGAAGATCACTTAACCATTTGTGAAGTGCTCTTTAACAGTCCGTTTTCATTTACAGAAGAAGGGGATAAGCTACGTAGAGGTTTGCATATTTTGCTTTAACTTGTGAAAAATCCACATTCACTTTATACTATTACAGTTAGGTCAAATGGTAAACACTAGAAAATGCTTTTCAAGGTAATCACATTTTCACAAAAAACATCTCAAATGACCAAACATGAACAGTTCAAAATTCCAGCTCTTTCTACTTGTCAGAATATCAACATTCTTGGGTTTCTATCACAATGTTTAGAGATATAAATGTACTTAAATAATGCCTTGCACGGAGAACGGAACTTTACCAGTTCAGTAGTCTTGCACTTAAAAGTCTTTAGTTGTTAAAACCAAATACCTCTCATCCATACAGATTCAACCAGGGAGGAGAGCTCAGCACCTCCCTTCTCCACTCCCCCTTCTCAGGATGCTGTAGAGAGCAATGAGATCACACCTCAACTTCCTTTTCCCCAAAAATTAGAAAAGTTTTAAGTCCTCGGCCGCTCCTCTGAGGATGTTCCTTCCAGTCAGCCCTTTCTCCAGCTTTGTAGCCCTCCTCTGGATGCTTTCAAGAACCTTCACATCCTTCTTAAATTGTGAGGCCCAGAACTGCACACAGTGCTCAAGGTGAGAACTGCAGACAGCAGGATAATCACCTCTTTTGAGCTTCTGGTTGTGCTGTGTTTGATGTAATCCAGGATTTGCTGCCCTCTTGGCTTCCAGGGCTCGCTGCTGGCTCACAGAGAACTGCTGTCCAGTGGTATGATGTGTGGGAATGGTAGGAAGCCGCCCCAGGGGAGGTTTAGACTGGACATTAGGCAGCTTTTCTTTACCTAGAGGGTGGTCAGACACTGGAACAAGTCTTTCTAGAGGTGGTTGATGCCCCAAGGCTGTCAAGTGTTTAACAGCCATGTGGACAATGCCCTCAACAATGTGCTTTAACTTTATGAAATTGAGGGTTAGTTCCAACTTTATAGCCCAGGACAGAAGGTAAACAGTGTTTCTGTGAAGGGTGAAAGAAAAACAATCACCGCATGTCTCATAATTCTAATGAGTAACAGCAGCACAGTCTCACTTCTGAACTTGTGCACACTTTCACCACTGGAGAACTGACTGCGTGAGCTCTTTGATCTCTGGAATTGTCTGTCAAGACCTAAAAGATGCTCATAGTGAAAGTACAAGAGAGATGCACCTGTCATCCACTAGTCATGTACTAGAACAAGTAACTCTGTGAGCAGCAGTGCTAATGAACACGAGTTTCGGGTACATTTGAACCACAAGGCTTTCTTTTCTTAGTGGATTCCCCAAAGACTAATTCAGTGATTGGCTTATACAGCAAACACCTACCTCAGAGATCTCAACCAAATTTGTCCAGATGGCTAAAAAGTACACATGCTTAAAGGAGGGTTGAGAGAGAATGGTTTTATCCATTGCATATTTTGGGGAATCACTTGCTGCAGTCTAAAAATCTCTCCCTTCAAAAAGGTTTCTAATAACCACAAAACCCCCAGAATTTCTTTGTAACAGGGAGTCTTTGTTTACCTGATAAATTACTCACAATTCTGGGAACAAGTTAATTAATTAATTAATTAATATTTTCCTTGTGGAAAAGTCCTTGCATTTAGAATCAATTTCCACTCTGCTTTTCACCCACAAGACACCCTGGAATAGGAAACAATTAATTTCTGTAGTCATAGAACACAGACAGAATTTAGAAGACAGTTATGTCAATCTGCACTATCTATCTGTTCAATCTGTTTGTTTGAAACAATTCAACTGAATCTTAAAAAGTGCTTCCTAAGCAACAAGAGGAGGAAATGTTCACTTTCCTATATGGACTGGCCTATTTTTCTTGGATTTCCTTTCATTCTAAACTTCCTTTGGATAGGATACAAAGTAAAAAAGCATTTCAGCAGAATATTTCTCAGTTTTGAGCCCTGTAGGCCATCTTCTGAAGCCCTTTATTATCTGGAAATCCTCTTGCTTTCAATAAAATTCCTATCTAAGTAATATATATTTCGCTGGCATTTTTGGTCATTTCATTTTCCATTCTAAAGATGTTATCTGGAGTTCATTTGAATAAGAATAGGACTCTGATTGATTGGAATAAAATAAGTCAGTAAAATACAAAAAAAAGCTTCACGATAAATGAGTTGAAAGGCTGGAGGCCTTTAAAATTTTTTTTAAAGCAAAAGTCCAGCTAGTCATGGGGACCTTAAACCAGCAGCTTCAGCAGTGTTCTTTGGGGGCAAGAAGGAAGAATACCCTGCTTTTGCGTGGACCTAGAAATGGTTATGAGGAGCACAACTTATATACATAAACAACCACAAAGCTGTTTTAACTTCTCAAGACCTTCCACAGGGTGAACCTTACTGGGAAGGGATACAGTGGCTGAGAAACTGAAACAAGATTGCAAAAGCTGTCTGCAGAATAGCTTGCAAAGATCAACAAGAGAAACCAGTCTCATGAGGAGAACTCTTTTCACTGTGGTTTTAGTTTTGATGCATTGTTGTAATAGAAGCTACTGTCATCACAAGTGTAACACAGTGGTTCTCAGTGACTCCAGAACAGGGCAGACCAAAACACTTGAAAAGCATTTCTGTGAAATACAGAGATCAGAGTTTGTAACTAAAAGCCAGGCAAACTCTTACAGGGCAAATGGATACTTTCATTAAAATCTGCATTCTTCTTGTAACTATTTTTGCTTTATACCTTGTTCATCATTTATTTGATGATAATTATTATTTTGCAGTGGCTTCATCTCTTTGAAATAAAAGAGCTCTACAGGTAAAGATTTAGCTGCACGCAATGACCTGGATGCAAAAGGATGTCTTCATTTCATGCTACCATTTTTAGCCAGGCTTCCAAGTACACAGTGAAAAATTTGTTATGAACAGTAATAAACTGTTATTTTGACAACTGTGCCCAGAACTGTCTTTTTAAAAAGTGTCATCATTCAAAACTGAACACATGAACTAAAACCAAAGCCGTACGTGCATAATTTCCCAACCTGCATAGGGTTGATCTGTACGGAACGCTCAAAGCACTCCACACATTCCCTGAATTCCCGGTTGCGGAGATGGAGGAGGCCTTTGGAGCGCTGGGCACGGGCACTGCGGTGCCTGGAGAGCTCCCAGGCCTTGTCATAATACTGGTGGTCTTTAAGAACATCACCAAGCAAACAGTATAATGCTGGTGTTTCCTTCTTCTCTAACTCCCGCCTGAGTATTTCTTCTGCCTGTTAAAGAGCAAAGAGAAATCAACACATAATAAGACTCTTTATTTTCAGTTAATTACCTACCTGAACAAATACTGCTTTAGCATCTTGCAATCATCAGCTGAAGATTAAGAAGTAGGGCTAGTGAGGAAATGGTATCTTCATCCAACACAGCATCAAAGATAAAGTCTAGAAAGAATCTGGTTCCAAAGTGATTTTTAAAAAATACGTGGCTTTTGGTTTAACACACCAAGGAAATTAAACTATAAAAACAAGAAGCAGCTTACCCCTTTTTTTACATATTAGGTATGTATTCTGTCCCAAGAACAAACATCAGTCCTGGACATCAAACCAACACCTAATTCACAGCAATGGATTATCAGCACCATTAAGGTATCTGCAATCCTAGAAGTTTGTAGTATTTTATATGTCCTAGTAAGTACTCTTGCAATGATTCTCATTCCCTTTTCTCTAATTGCTCTTTTCTGAAAATAGTGATTTCCATTCTATTATGTCTGAAGACACATCGACTTTGATACTGTTGGTTGTGGAAATGCTATGCTTTTACATAAAATGCAGAAATTATAAATTTATATAAATGTTTGAAATAAAATATATTAAAAAAATATAAAGCTTTAGGAAAAAGAAGACACGAGCTGTGTGTCCCAGACATCTATTATGGGCTGTAACTAACTTTCAAAAGCTATTTTTCTCAGGGCCACTATCTTTGCTGTAACAATAAAATTATTGTCTCTGTCTTAAACATGAGATAGTCTGCTTTCTGGGGCTTTTTGAAAAGCAAAATACTGGACAGATGATCTGTTGTTCAGACTGAACTGTTACCTCAGTCCCTCACTGCAAAAATGCAACATACACAATTCAGATCAGTATACATTTTCTCTTAGAAAAGATCTACTTGAACCATCTGAATCCAGAAATCCAACACAGCCTGCCACAGAATTAAAGTTCAACATTGTAACTCTAGTCATTCTTGTATCATAGCTCGTTTACCTAAAAGGAAACCTGACATCATCTCTGCATTTAAATTATTACTGCTTTTCTTGTGTAAGAATTGCTTATTTCAACCTTCAGATGATCTCTAGAGAAGCAAAGTCTTTTACTCCAATAAGTAAATTTCATCAAACCTACCTGAAAATTATCTTTAGAAAAATGGCTGGTTTACCTTGTTTTGAAATATTTAATGCATAGCAATTTTAGCATCTCATTCTTACTATTATTTTTGTAAAGTAACAGTAAAGTCTACAAATATTTGAAGTGCACAAGTGTGAAGAAGGGTTTAGATTTCTAGAACAATCTTAAAATTAGCAAAAATAGAATCCCATAAAGAAGAAAATCGGAGGCTAAAAATTAAGAAAATAATTTGATGGCAAGTGTTTTAAAGCGCCTGTGGAGCATTTCTATAAAAAAAGCCAAAGAAACTATTCTTTAACATTCAGAATTAGCTCAGCAAAAGCACTAGAAAAATCTTGCCTAACTAGAAGACTGTAATTACAGAATGATAGAATGGCTTAGTTTGGAGGGGAATTTGAATACCATCTAGTTCCAGCCCCCTTGTCACAAGCAGGGACACCTTCCATGAGACCAGGTTAATCAAAGCCCCATCCAGCCTGGCTCCCAGAGATTTGGTTAAAGAGCAGTTTACTTCCTCTTAATTGCCTCCATTAGTTGCTATAACGTAATAATAACAGTCATTAAAGAAGATTTTTCTCTCCTAGAGCCGAGAGAGCTCAGTGCCTCATTTTTGCAGTAACCACACTGAACAAGAGATAAGGTGGGGCTTTTGCCTTGTTTAGATAAAGAAAGAAGATTGAAATGTAGCTGTGTAAGGAGATATGAGGTGAAAAGTGCATCGCAAGCTGCTTCTTCACCACTTCCTCTGCAGGGCACTCCCAAGCTCAGATTGCTATCCTGTGGCAATGCTTAGACTGGAAAGACAACCATTCACTAAAGGTACTTCACATTTAAGAGCATAAAAACATCATGTTCTGGTCTAAGCTTCCAAGAATTCATTGCCAACATAAATATTTCAGCACACAGATAAAACAGAGAATTAAATAAGCAGAAGTCTGACTTTTTCTTAATCTGATTAGCTATCTGATCACCTCTCTGGCATGTTGCAAACATTTTTATTAATTAAATCTTTAAAGGATAGTACAAAGATCAAACTAAAAGAAAACCCCTGTGTTATCAAAATATTTGCCTTCTACAAAACCAGATAATACTTTAAAACTGCATTTCTCATTTTGCCTATGATTTCGTGGGGGTGGCGGGAAAGAAAGAAAAAGAATTCTTTCTCCTAACTTTGTGGTAAAATGTTTTCAAAAGATCACATTTAATCTTTGATAAGAACCCTGCTTCTGCAGAAACAAATCTTTTCTTAACAACAAATATTATCAAGAAACATTTTTCACGCAGTGCATGTAATGTATGTAAAAGAAATACAGCCACTAGAGATTTATTCTTACCGATTAAATGGATATTAATTATTAATTTGCATGTTTTATAACTAAAAGTTATCTCTAAATTTAATAAGATTTGATATGAAAATTATCAATTAAATTATAACTAAAAAGAAAAAAGAAGCTGTATAACCCTCACTGACTGAATCAGGTGCATTTATAACAACACTGCTTTTTCACAGCACAGTCTGCACCAGAGTGGATGGAATTCAATACTCACCTCAAAAGTGAGTTGATTTAAACACAAGAAAGATTTAGGCTCTTATCTTGCCTTCTGGACTATTATGGGCGGTCTGGGAATTAAACAGACAACGTTTCACAAAAATCTCTAATCAGTCAAGAGGGGTCTGGTTTAAACAAAAGGTGGTGCCTTTTCAGTACTCACTACAGAAACTCCTGGAAACCAAGTTCAAGATTCATCCTGCATCTGGCTTCCCAACGCTAAACTTCCACTTGCCATCCCATCCAAGCGTTCCCATGCTTTTAATTTTTCTATTTCCTAAAAGACCCTATTACCCTCACTTTTCACTGATCTACCAGTTCTATTATTTTACAATTCATTCCTTTGCTAGGAAACTATTTCCTAAAAAGTCTTCATTTTTCTGCTTGCACATAATTTGCTTGGCTACCAGAGAAGTAGCATGAAGAAGCAGAACAGAGGAGCATGGCAAAAGGCACTGAGAGAAAAGGAAAGCTCTTTGGTTTTCATTTCATTTTCCCTGTAATTTCATGCAAGACCTTGGGCGAGACATTTACTCCTCCTCCTTAGTTTTGTAACCACACACAGGAGTGCTCATCTGCCTTCTACAGCTGTTACTGTATATAGTGGAAATTAATCAAGTTCTTGAATGAGCTCATGCACCAATGAGTACAGTACTGCTTCACATCTGGGAAGTCATACCTGACTTTAAAGGTGGGCTTTTGAGATCTTGCCATAATTGTGTTTCCTCGCTCAAATGTTTTGAGGTATCTGTGTAGTGCCATGACAGGAAAAATAACCCCGTAGAACGTGGATTCCTGGAGTATGTTGGTCTAAAACCAGACTCTGTATCATGCTTTATACTCTGATGAGATGATGGAACAGAGATAGGGCTGAAAACAGGCTGTTGTAAGGTGGAATATCCATCTGATGCCTAATGGCAGATCTCATTAATCTGTGAAAGGTCAGCAGCTACCATGCCATAGAGCTCTTGCAAGGGAGAAAGGCCTCACTTCAAGTGGAAGAACTGAAAAGTCACATCTCTGATTCACCCTTTCTTTTTCTTTCAGCAGGGAAATAGTACCATTTTTAGGTGGAAGAGACATCTCACACCTTAACCAGATAAAGCTGTCTGATGTTAATAATACTCTTGTAATCACTGGGTCTCTCTCAGAGTTAAAGAAAGCGAGAGGGACACTTTTCAACACCAGTCCTTACCACACACATGAGAGATGTCTCCTGTTGCAACAAGTCTGTTAAAGGAATACGATGAGTAAAATACTTCAGTGAGAAAGCCACAGCAACTATGAGAATACCGCATTCAGGTTTTATAATACTTTTTCTCCTTGTTCTGCGCCATTTTGCTCATTGCTTGGCATTCTATTACTCTTTTGTTGACTCATGTTATAATACTAATTTCTACTAATTTTGTTCAGGTTATAAAACAAATGAATGTAGAGCCATATCTAGTAACATTAACAAATCCTCAAAAAAAGTTTGCTAAATTTTAGTAACATCTTACTCTACAAAATATGTACTGCTACATGGCTCAGTTATAACCAAATGAATTATTTATTTTCTAACAGCATAATGCGGAGCTTCACATGGCCTTATCTACATCCTCTGTTTCTTTATCAGCAGATAATTCCAAAGCTGGAGGAAAGAAGGTATTACTTTGATGTGCAAGTACTCATCAAACACATTGGTATTGCTGATATTTGGCAGTTTCATTCAATTTTTCAGGATTTAAATTCAGGTTTTCTATGTAAAAGTATTTGTGACTGAAAAACACACAGAAGTTTGTTCTTTTGCACAGATATATGCTAATCTCATTAATGACATGAACATCCAGTGGCCAACATACTACTCCAGTAGATTTTTGTGCATTTCTACAAGAACAACTACCATGTTTAAAAACATCAGAACACTTTTGATAAATATAAGCAGTTCACACTCTGAACACTTTACAATGAAGAGGAGAAATATTCATTCCCTTTGATGCACAGCTACATGTTTCTAATTTGCTGTCTTTTTGGTCCAAAGCTAGCTTTTTTCCAGCACTACTGTTATTTCATACTTACACAGCATTTTCTGTTTTTCAAAGCACAGCACAATCCCTCATTCTGAAAGCATTTCTAAGCAGTTTCCTGTGTCAGATATCCTGTCCTATTCTCCCAGTGCCATTTTCATAACTCCCTAAGGGCAGTTTGTGAATGTAACTAGGAGAGAATGCATTTCCAGGAAATGGAAAATACTGACCTCTATTTCTCCACTGCACTGAGAAGATTGTGATATTAGTATACTACCCCCAAGGTATGGATAATGTGGCACAGAATTTGCCAGCAAGACATATCTGTCAGTTTATAATGAACAAAATCTAGGCTTTGGTGCATGACAACTAGAAAAAACCATGGAAGTATGAGACATTCTGCTTTTTTCTATCAGTTGAAATTATATATCTCTATTCATTAAGCTTATATTAGAGCATAGTCTTTGTGCTTGTGGTGTTGTAAAGGCACATGTACATTCATATATTTAATGCTACCATATACTAAACAGTGGGAAAGGAAGGGAAGAAAAGAAAAAAATCTAT